>JAYMTH010000024.1:0-65900 GCA_036897465.1 Pelargonium australe
GAGGAAGAAAAAAAAATAAAAAAAAAAAAGAAAAAAAAAAAAAAAGGGGGGGGGGGACCTAGGTATATGAGTC
The DNA here is from genome assembly GCA_036897465.1 of Pelargonium australe. NCBI lineage: Eukaryota > Viridiplantae > Streptophyta > Magnoliopsida > Geraniales > Geraniaceae > Pelargonium > Pelargonium australe. The sequence goes on from JAYMTH010000024.1 coordinate 74, forward strand.
AACGGTTTAAATATACTGTATTGCTAGATCGGGGTATTCTATGGAGGCAAATCAGAGAGATGATTTACATTACAATTTCTTTAAGGTATTCTTCTTAAATAATAGACTCGCCAACCAGTTAATCCTTAATTCTAAAGGCACTTATGGAACCAAAACCCTTATTTCGTTGTAGGTGTATAGCTCAGTTGGTAAAGCATTGTCAGATTAACACAATGTACGCGGGTTCAAGTCCTGCTTCAGTATGTTTAAACAAGATTATGTCAAGTCTAAATACTAATTTTCTATAAACCCTAAGAGAGTCAAAGTATATAATATTCATGGCACTTATTTAATAAGTAATTATGTATCGATCAGCAATAACTAATTGAAACTTTTAGGGAATTCTATATCTTTTTAAAAATTACTTGTTATACATTTTGATCTTTGCTTTGGAAGGCCTTAGACTAGCAAGATTAAGAATAGTGAGCCGCGCAAGATTCCTCTTTATTGGGTTTGAGGGATGTGCGGTTAGGTTTATAGGAAGGAAGGCAGAAGAGGCTTACTAAGATTAAGTATTAGTTTTCTGGGTTTAAATTTCCAACAAGAAAATAACTATTATGGAATCACTATATTTAATAGAAATCTCGTCTATACATAAGTATTAGAGTTCCCTTTTGCAACAAAAAGAGTTTTACTGAGAAAGCTGAACTAGGAGGGCCCTTGAAGGCCTTATAAAGTTCTTGTCGGAGAAATATAAAATTTTTAATACAAAACACAGCTTACCTTTCCTTTTTGTAAAAGATAGTAATGAAAATTGCCAAGTATACAGGAAATCCTAAAAAGAAAGAATTTACAACTAAAAATGTAAGGCTAGGCATCTAGATAACTCAAACTGGCTAAAAGGACTCTCTTATATCAATATAAAACATTTCTAATAACCAGTGGATTTAACAGCTGGAATTAAAAAACTCTTTTATACCGAATTGTTAGAGTTTAAATATATAAAGCATATAGACTATATATAAAAGGCATAGACAAGAATTCCTACGTCTAAAGAAAAGTAATCTCGTTTATTAGAAAAAAGAAGGGTAAGGAGATCCCAGGGCTGTCAAGTGGGATATAGTGCTTCTGAACTTTAGTTGAATTAATTCTCCGTGTAACTAAGGACTAAACTAATTTTTTCTTTTACTTTGTTCGAGCTATAGCTATCATGTGTTCCTTACGGGATTCTACTTTTCACTATTATAAGCCATCGATATCGATGAGGTAAATCCATAGATGCCATAAAAGTCTTTGTATTTGTTGGGAAATTTCAAAGTTCGACCACTCACTTGTTATATACTCTATAGAGTACTAAGTTTGTAAAAAGCTGCAATATCCGGATTTCTTATCCAGTAAAATAAAGGACCCCGCGGCTTTTATATTACGCAAATGAATAAAGAAACTTACTCGGTTCTTAGATATGAGAAAAGTCCTACTTTCAACTACCTTTATTAGTGAGTCTCCGCATTATTATGAAACTTTAAAATGCGTATCCATAACATCCAAAGTTTAACCATATAAAGCTAACTATTAATCTAAATTCTCGGGAATCTCTAGGAAATCTAATATATGTATAATAGCAACTTTGACTTTAAGTTTTAGATGGATCCTTGTTAAAATAGGACCCTTTTACCCACCCATAAACAAACCTAAATATTGATACAGATAAACACAAAGCCTTGCTTTGAGGTAGGTTTTTCTTAAGTCCTATTTATAACGAAGTCTTTCTTCCGAACTCCTAATACAGCAGCGGATTACTCTTTTTAAGAAGGGCTCCTAATTTGTATTTTTTGTGAGGAACTTGCAATTACTAAATTGTTTGAAGCAACTAGCGGGAACCCAGTTTGTTTATGACTTAACTTTTTGCTTTGGATTTGGGTCGGCAATAGGGATCCTTGTATACCAAAAAGCTTGGGTTTCCAGATTCAGAATTATCATGAAAATTTCTAATAAAGAATACCGAGAAGTATAAGTCTTTTGGTTTTTAAAGTCAGCGATTTACCGCGACAGCTATAAGATTACTTTTGAAAACTTACTGTTATATGAAAACAGCGAGACCTGTGAGTTTTATTCATTTAGATTATTAGAAAGATATATTGCTTACGCAGCTACTTATTTAAATAAAATCTAAGGTTTACGTGCATCAATAGTAAGAGCTTAGTGGTGTGATCTTGAGCTAGTAAGTCCATAAGTCTTTAAAAAGTTTTACTCTTACTTTAGTTACAAGTTATACGTATAAATGAGTATCAGGCTCTAGAAATTTGACACGGTGTATCTATGGTGGTAATTAAGTGTCTCCTTAATATATTAGCGTTCTTTTACAGATTTAGTAATAGAATTCAGAGAGACATGATTATAATAAAAAATTGCATTGCTTTTAGTTCTACAAAAAAGAATCAAGAGTGTCCTTAATAAGATTGGGCATAGGAACTTCTATTTCAAAGAGTGGGCCAGATTAGAAATTTAGGGATTAGTAAAGAGTTATACGCGTCTTACTTTGCTCAGAACAAAAAGTACAAAGTCCCCGGAAGGTGCTTGGACAAAATAAAATCCTATAGGAATAGGAAACCTTTTTTCATTGTTAAACTTTACACACTACCTGAGAATAGACTTCACGGATTCACAAGCTGTCCTTAGATAAAAGCAAGAATTATATATATAATGCTATCACTTTGTCAGCCGCAGAAATACCTTATCTAATAGACTTTTTTACGAGTCCTTCAGGGGACCCTTTTTTAATGAATCTACTAGGCACGAAGTCCCCTTATCTCGGCTTGTTGTGCTACACTGAACTCCAAACCTGAAAAGTTTTTAGAAAGTCACAAGCAAGTTAAAGTATCAATTTCGTTTTTGTACCTTGCTACGTAAAAGTATACCCGCCCTATATAAGTACTAAAAAGTACAATGAAATTCATATATATAGTAAAATATCTGGGGAAACTAGATACGACTCTAACTAAGAGTATGAATACCACTCTGGAATAGTAATGTCAAGAATAACAGAGTAATAATAATGTATGAAAGCCCAGGATCTAAGAGCTCGAAGTTAAGAAAAAGCTTTCCAGTTTTTTAGTCATGGTAGAAAAAAACTCTTCCTCGTATATATATTAGTAAACAAAGTTGATCTAATACCATTTTTTTTAATACCAAAGACGGATTGTTCCTGATAATGGCCCTTGTTCCAAAACTATAATTCCTATTCAAATCTTCTTTGTCAAACAAGATAGCACGAACTCACTTTCTAGATAACCAAATATTACTGAAAATCATACTTTAGATAAGTAAAGCTAGTCAATTTAAAAAAGGGGATGCTCAAATTTTTAAGTTTCTGGGGCCTCCCCAGCCAAGTTCAGAGCTTTGACTAACTAATACAAAGAGAAAGATTTCCCGTAGTATTCCTAGAAGATAAGAACAACAGGTATCCTATATATAACTTACGGAGCCTTTCTTCTAAAACCTTAGCCTTTAAAGTGCATATCTTATAAGCTTTTTCTTATTGAGGTACGATTTATCTTAGTTCTTTCATTGCTTGCACAACAATTTATATACCCCTAATAAAAAAACAAGGAGTATATAAATTTGATTTGTTTAACTAAGAGTAATGAACCCGGTGAATTATAAAATATTACTACAACTAGATATAAAAGAGATTAAAGTATTTGCTTAGAAGTGGTATAAAACACCAGACAAAAAGTGTCCTCAGAGAGGGGATCTCCGTACGTTAGATTCAACACTAACTAGTAGGGGTCTCCCCCGGGTTCGGGGAAAGATGCAAGTGAATCTTATCGTAATACAGTATATTAACTTTTACTTCATAATTCATTAAGTTCTTAACTTTGTAATTATGGGCAGGGTATGCATTTTTCAGTACATTAGGGTCCTTGCATAATGCTAGTAAGGCAATTTTCTAAACTTAGTTTTTCGGTTTTACTGCGTAGGGTTCAATCTACAACTAAAGGCTCCCCGAATTTATTAACGTTATATTATACTATTCTCGAAAAGTAGACACCCTTTTTAAGTAGGGTAACATTTACTTAAAAATCCCGCTGAATTCATGCTTTTACAAACTCTCAGTTATCTTCTGTGTTAGTTAGCGTCGGCCTAGGAATTACTTAAGGAGTACACATTTTTTGTAGTTAGGTATAAGACAAGGATTTCTTACAGATATTGAAGACTCTATTCATACTAGTTATCCAATAGGACATTTTTGACTTATAGCAGCTCTTAAGAGGGGAGACTTAATCCGGTTTAAGTAAACAAGGGGTTATCCCAGCGGAACACGGCTCTGTAATGAAAAAGGGGTTCCTTCGAATATCTATCAACTAAGTTTTAAACATTAAGTATAATTTGGGCAAATATCCGAGTACTTTTTCTGGGGTTTCTCCTCAGTGAACAGGTTCCGGGTCTTACGAGTCATAAAAATATATAGTCTTATTTACTGGGTTTCCGCTATCCAGTTAGGGATTTACAAAAGGAGTGGCCCTTAGTCGCGTTAACAATACTGATCTATCTTTTCTTGTTTTTGTCAAGGGAGTATAAGAACCCTATATCCTAGGATAAGGGAGACTCCATTCTTCGCTTTCTACTTTAACTGTTTTAAAGTATAGTAATCTAAATGTAAAATGGCGTATATAAAAAAGAGTCGCTAATTCTAATTTGGAAAACTAAAGGAGGTATCCGCCCTTGAATCTTACAAAATACGAGATACTACAGAATACTGTTAGGTACCAAATGTAGCTTACTCTTAGGGGTACCCTTACCCTTTTGATACAACTAAATAGAAGACAAATGCATTACAAAACCGCGTTGAAATAGAGTGCCTGCTAGAATTAAAAAAGTTTAAGTGATAACATAACTACTAAGAGCTGGGTAGAGCAAAGAAGGAAGCCTTGGACAAGTGATTCAAATTACGTGAGAGCTGCGCCTAAGGTTCTCCTTTGAGAGTAGTGAAATGCTTACGCTTAATCACTTATGGATTTTCTGACATGTGATAGAGTATTTCTTGAGCTTAATTAGGGTGTTTGTTTAGTCTTTTACAGAAAAATGACAAATTCGAGTAAGTCATGAGTAGTGAACAGGTAAAGCTTAAACTCCTTGTATTCCAATATCTTTATAATTCTGCGATTCATTCAAAACCTAGAATAAAGCTCGAATATTAAACTACTCTAGAATCTATCTAAGAGAATTTTAGTAGGTATCGTCTCAAAAGGTAAAGTCAAGAAGTTATTAAGTTAAAAATGCTAAATAAAAAAAAATAAGTAGATAAAATTTTGTTTAGAAGGATAAAGCTAAAAACTCAAGTCATTTAAAGCCCTTCCTATTCGTTGTTTTAATCTATATACTGGAATACTTTTTACTACTGTTATTCAGACAGAGTTTCTAGATTCAAGGTATCTTACAAATTAACCGTAACTTTATTCCTTTTTGTATGTAAAATCTTTTTAGTATTGTATATTACGAATCTCTGTATTTTTTTGAAATGTTATCTATTCGTTCTTTTTTTAAAAAGGCTCCTTTTTTAGTGATAAGATCTTCCCGGGCTCAATCCAAAGTAGTAAGCAAGGTAGGACATTCTATAATAGCAAGTGCTGAAATAGAGTATCGATGGTATAGTATAAGTAAAGCCTGTGACTCCGGAATCTTGTGACTGCAATTAAATACGGAAAACTTCCAGTTTAATATTAGTTCATACTTGACTGGGTTAATGCAAATGTAAAAAATTTATGCTATCAGAGGAAAAGAACTTAAAAGTCAGTGGTTATAATAATCCCTATTAGGCGTCAATACAGCTACCTGTGGATACCCTCCACTCGAGAATCTACTACGATAAACCCAGTCTCCTAAGTTAGAGATATAAATTCTTGTATCTTTTTTATAATATAAATTTTGATTAAACCCAGTCGAGACTCAAAGGAATGCTATCTACTTAATAGTAATGCAAATACTCTCTTTTCTTCTTGTTAATGGGCAGCCACTGGCAATCCCTAGTTAAAAGCTTACGCGAAAGGTGGATACAAAAAAGTTAATAGCAGATACTTTGAACTATAAAAGCTTCAGTCATAGAAGATTGATAATTCACTGATAGCAAATATCAAAGAGGTCTTAGATCTTAGTGTAGTCAAATCTTATTGTTTTTAATAAACCCTCAAATTATTGAATTAGGACTTACTCTTAAAATAGGTAGAAAACTCTTGGTTTTTTGACAAAGGAGCTCCTATATAATGTATTGGCATAAGGGTATAAAGACAAAGCAGTCCCGTCTTTCAGTGTAAGTAAAAAAAGACAAGGTAGCTATTATGACAGCAAGCAACTCCTATAGTAAAAAGGAGTCTGATTATACTAACATACAAAAAATGCCTAGCTTGACGATATTTTACAACTATCAAGTCAAAAAACAAAATTACTTTTTAACTTATACTTTTAACCTTATATCTTTAACCAGCATTCCATAAGGGAACCCCTCGCTTTACTATGCAATATGGCATACGCCCTTTTTTAAGACACGGGAATCCAATCCAGGTAGTATCCTTTCCCCAGCCCTACAAACGAATCTCGAACCTTTGTTATGTTAGTTTGACTAGCGAGCAATTAAGCATAAGGTGGAAGTTTTACTTGTAAATACATGAAAAACTCAGTTAAGGTTATACTTTTTAGTTATGAAACTCTGTTCTATTTAATCCTGCCACCTAACTATGGCTTAGTCTAGGTTCTAAGTTCGTATAGAAAAGCCTTGCTCAATAGAATTCTGAAATTTGTACATTTAGCTCTAGGCTATTGGCTGTCTCCATTGTCTTACAAAAAGATCTACCTTAGTTCCTAATTTTTAGGTCACTTTTCAAACTGTACACCAGTTCCTTGATCACTGATAAACTGATTTTGCTAGCTTCAGAATAAACCACTAAACACTCGCTAGAAAGATTTATTGGCTATCGCATAAAGTAATATAACTTTACAAAAACCCAAATCCCTAACTTACGCAGTAATATTAGCAGCACTGTGATTTACCAACAAAAAACTACATCAAATTATAAGACTGGAACCCGCTGCTGTCAGTTTAAAAGTGCAATGCTCTACCAACCGAGCTATACATCCCCCAGAAGAAGCTCTCTCTTTCAGTAGAGTTCTTTAAAAGTCTTGTAAGCGAATCCAAAATCAACTCGTTTTTGTATATACGAGATTCCCCTTTTTTATTTTTAGTAACTTTATTCCCAGATATCTAATTTAATGTAGACTTCTTTGTAATATTGTATTAATATCTTGTTTTATCCCCCATTTTTATATTGATTCTTTTCTCGGTACCTCAGACAAGGGGATTCTCGATAGTAGTAAAGATTTTTTCTTCTTCATATGTAATAGTTTAGTCACTTACTTGGGTTCGAAAAAGATTCCCAAGACCCACATAAAATACAGGCATACTCTTTAGTTCACTAATAAAAATAAGAGTTCCGTCACAAGCAGAAGTTCTATAAGTGAAATCAATATTCAAGGTTGTTCTATCTTACCTTTGTGTCTCTCCCCTTATATTCCATAAAGCACCTCTCCGACTAAGCCTTAGTCCCTTTTCCTACAATGTGTTCTCTTTTTCCGCAACTATTCGAGACTAACTCCGACCCAGGAATAATATGCGCACTTATCTAAAAGCTTTAAAACCATTCTAACTCTTGATATAATACTAGCCAGTTCTGGATTCTTAATTCCCTAAATTACCTAGAATTAGTAATTGTCTGCATTAAGGGAAACCTTTCTCTAGCTAACTTCTTAACAAATTTATTCCTATACTTGCTTATAGGATTCTTTTGAAAAAGGTAATTAGCCGGCTGCTTGGGTTATATTCATACTATTGTATAGTGAGTGGGGTATTGTGGATCTTCCTTATATTTTTTTTTAAAAGATTTCAGTTCTACAAGGGTTTAAAAAGGATTCCATGTTGAATAGTGCTTTTCTACAACAGCGGAATCCATAGTAACAGTAGCACCTGCAGTTCATACCTACAACTTATTTTAAAATCTATAGGAACTCTTGTAAAAAGATAAACTTTCTGTACTATATAAACTTAACTCTTAGTCTAATTCCTCTTTATAATTTCGAGTAAAAAATACCAAAGCTCTTATCTGGGATGCCAAAGAGAATCTTATTTTCTGTAATAACCCAGTCCCCGATGATATTCTTACTAAACAAAAGATATATAAGTAGGACATACTAATATAGGCTAGCATTATAATATTGCAGAGGAACCCTAATCGAGATATACCCATTAAACGAGTTTGGCCGGTTCCATAGAATATAAGAGAAAGCTTAAAAAGGAGTTTCTATTTAATGTATAGAACTCGAGAATTATTTCTAAAGTTAGTATACCATTCGAGGATGGGCTCCCTGCCAGCGCGATGAGGCAATTTATAAAAGCTTTTATATATAAATCAATAAAATAGGACCAACAAAGGTTTTACGGTATAGTTCGAGCCTTCTATTTTCGTTTGATCTCAAAGCAAGTAAGATTAAGAGTCTACGCTATATAGGAGGTTACCGCTTAGTAGGGGATCTTGTAGCAAAGAGGAACTTTCTAACCTAAGGGGGCCCCTATCTATACATAGTTGAGATCTACTAAAGCAAGTTCTTTGATTGGGTACTTTATATTCCCAAGAAAATTGAAAGAGCCATGTTAAAAAGTAGAAGTTCTTGCCTCAAAACCTAATATCAGATAGAATAGAGAGTCCTTTCAAGCTTTTCTTAAATTATGCCGTAGCTCCTTGATTTACTGAGGCTTCAAATTCGGTTGTACAGGTTAGAATTAGAAAAGTATACGGGATCTATGCAATAGGGATGTTGGGTACCCGTGCGAGTCAAGAGGTGTTCCAATACAGTCTTGCTCTAGTGAGGCTCTTTTGATTGTAGTAGCATCAGATGTTTATCACCTAGCTTTATGGATATTGGGGATTCTTTATCTTTTTTCTTTATTAAGAAGGGAGCGGAGCTCTATATAGATTAATTCCCAACGGGCTAGCATCCTTTTTGGGTATCCTATTAAGTTTTAGTTACTATATACATAAGAAAATATATAGAGGTTTGCTCGAGCCAAGGCTTTAGAAAATCCCTGGTGAGAGTCATCCATTTTTGAAAAGTAAAAAGGATTTGATTACTTAAGATTCTTCAGTTAATAAAGTGCCAATCTACTTGGGCCTAAGTAAAAGCTAACGAATTCTTGTGGCTAAATAAAAGGCTGACTTTATATATTTCTAGAAGCCCCATTGGCAGGGTTTTGTACTATATGGGGATTCACGTTTCCTTATTATGGATGCTAAACAGTATCTATTGATGATTTAGATTAGAAACACTTTGGGGCAACTTGTGTAAAAAATGAGATGTTAATTGTTCAATATGGGATTCGCAGAGTAAAAATGTTAGTTATTTCATTTTAGGGAATTCTAGACACCGACATAGATACGTACACAAGGACCCCCTTTGAACTTGAAACCCTATCTATCTGCAGATAACAAGAACGCATGCTTTTGAACTCCTTTTCATAAAATTATGTATTGGTATTAGTCAGTTAAATGGGAGAACAAAGGGGAAATCTTTTTCCGAGAGGCCCGAGATTCCTAGGTGGTAATAAAGAGGGATGCGTGTATCCTATCATTCTGTATTTTAATTCAAGACAAGTTTATTATGAAGACCTTTAAGAAAAGCGCCTTAGACACATACTGACCTAGACAAGTAAGACTCAATCTCTTAAAAAAGAAATTAACCACTTGTGTTGTTTTTAGAAAGGAGTTTACTCTTGCCAAACCCAATTGCAAAACTTTCCTTTGACGTAGTTTCCTATTCTTGCGAGTCTATTAACTAAGAATTCGTTCTCCTTTACAGTAAAACAAGGAAATTCTATAACTAAAGCAGTTTTCCTGTTATTTTCATTAATGCATTAGGGTCTTTACAAGGATTGGGTTTTCAAGGGAAAAGGGTCTAAGTCTAAAATAAAAAAAATAATGTTAAAACCCGGACCGAACCCCAACAAGGGGAAATAACCGGTAAAGAATATTCCTTATACTTAATTTTTGCTCTAAGTAAAGCCCGCTTTCAGAAGTAAAAATGAAAAATCCTTTAGCCGAGCGAGCCCCTTGCCTATGTCTTGTAGAAAGAAGAACTAATAAAAACGAAGTTATCTTTAATAGGATTAATCTTCTGCGGTAGAGATTGGGTCTAGAAAAAGGATTTTTGTATCTTCTGAGAGAAGTGAGGTAGCTGTTGGAAAGAGGGCTCTTTTTTTAGTAATCAAAGTTATCCCTTAGGGTTTAGTTTAAGTGGGTGCTTTTGCGAAATAAAAATACAAGGAACTTGTTGATAATACGTCTGTTTTTCAGAATAGGATAAAAGATATGCCAAGAAAGGAATACAAATGAGGGGCCCTCGATATAGGCTAGTTGTGTACTAGATTTTTTAATAAGTAAGCTTTAGGGCTTTTTATCTTGATACTAGTGTGAAACCTAGCTAAAAAGAGTATGGTCAACTGGATTCGAACCTGCGCAATGGGTCCGTATGCTTTAGCTCTTATGTATAGGGTCTAGTATATACGTTGCAAAATGAATTCTCTTTTCTTGCTGTTGAATAGATAAAATTCTAACTTAGTCAAACTAGAAATAACAGAGCTAAGAAACACTCTTGGCCTTTTATTATTTATTTATTATACTTGAGGGTCCCGATTCTTTCTATATAGAATAAAAATTTAAAAAGTAGGTGTATTCGCCTGAAGGAGGACTCTTTTAAATAATTTAATAAGTTCCATAGAATAATGTATATCGGGTTCTTTCTTTATTTTATAAGATCTTGATAAAAAGAGGACCTCATTCAAGTTCTGTTGAAAACCCAGATATTACAAGGGAGCTTTAGATACTTCTATTAGAGATACTGTCACATCAGGAGACTCCTCTATTTTTAGGGCGGCCCCGTCAATGGGTATCCTACCTGGAGAGGCTGCTTCATTAAGGCAAGGCTTTGTCTGATATACAAAAAAGGTTTTAAGAGTTTTTATCGGTCTTTCTTACGTGTACTAATTCTAACACAGAACCCGAGTTTTGTTAACTTAATAAAGTAGCTTTCTTTTACTTGACCGAAATTCCTTCAACTTTCATAAAAGCTTTAGGAGTCTTTTACAAGTATTAATAATAAAGAATCTTGAAACTTCTACATACTTTATCGAATAAACGGATCTCTTCTCAGTCCTGCCTTTCGTCCGTATCTGCGTATCCTAGTTTGAAACTGTGCGCTACAAAAAAGGAAACTTTTCTTTAATTGCTAGTTCTAGGTTCAAAAAACTAAGGAGGGTTTTGTGAATGGGGTAGTATAGCAGACTTTTCGGAAACCTGTAAGAGAGACTCTTTACGTGCTGCACATGAACTTCTAAAATTTGAGTCTATCCTATAATATCCTAGTAAAGTGTTTTGCATATAATAAGGGTTTCCATGTGAGGGTAATCTATAAAAAGTGGTACAAGAGAGCGTGTAAGTAGTTCATATAACGTATTTTGAGTAATAGTAGGATACCGAAGAGAGTTGTCTATTTCAAGGGATCGGACTTCCTTTACTTCCCTCCGCGTACCGCTGCAGTCAGGTACGCCAACTCTTACGAATCTCTCTAGTTTTTTCTCTATCCTCTCCGTAGAAATAACAACTAAGAGACCCAGAGGACTGTTTAGAAAACAGGTACTAAGCTCCGGTTCCATAAGACCCATAAACCCTAGGAAAGGTATACAGCTGCCGACTTAAAAGAAACAAATATAGAGATTTCTAGCTGTTACGAGATAGGTAAGAGTCTAGCTCAGAAGGGTATAGAACAAGGTATGCCTTAGTATTTTTCTTGTTTGCTTTTTTATGCTTACCTTTTTTTTTAATCCTAGATATATAAATAGATTCAGTCTTTGTAATAAAGGGTAGTAGTCAAGTGAGCAGTTAGATTTCTTCAACTACAGCTACGCGGTAAAGCAAAGGTTCCTGTAATCAGCATGCACAGGTTCAAGCCGTACTACACTCTTGTTTGAGCTAGTACTTTAGAGTTCTGTAAGCGAGTCTTTTTGTAGGAGTTACGTTTTGTTCCTAGATTTCCAGTTTTCATTCATAAAGATTGATTACTCTCCCCCCCCCCCCCCCGGTGTAGGAAGGTTTAAGTTTATCAACATTGTCAAGTGTTTAATAACATAGCTATAGTATAAAAATTATGGAGTTGCGCCGAGGCATTTCTAGGCTAAAACCGAGAACACAAGATAATCTGGATCTTCCAGAGAATATTACCATAAACGGAGTTATTTCTATCATAAATAAGCAAGCGAATGAATCCTGTATATAGATATGGGTGACTCATTATAAAGTTACAAGATCTCCAGTTGCCAAAATGACAGCTTACTTTTTAGAATTACGTTAGGATATTTCACCCATTTAGTATTTTGTTGGGGTGGGCATAGTAGATTTTATTTAAGCAGAGCTAGTCCTATACTCAAAATTAACTTCGTATAGATATTCGAGATTCCTAGTTGTTTGCTCTAATGAGAAGCATCTAACCTTGTTTTTGGTAGAAACTTTTTTTTCTATATTTCCTTATATACACCAGTCTCTTTACCAAGAAGGCATTCTTAGCAAGTTGCTAGATTCTCTTACCAGAAAACTCCTAAAATTGAGAATTCTACCAATGCCCAGCATTCCTTTTTAAGATTATTTCAAACAACTCATGAGTTTCACAAAAACAGTAGTTTACCTATTTCCCAATCATAATTAAGTTGATTTGGTTCTAAAGGTTTGAATCCTCAATAAAGATTTTTCCCCAGCAGTGCCAATGACATTGTGCACTCTACGCCGACTCTCCATCTTCTTATGACTTCTCCAAAACACCGATTCCGGGACTTCTACCCTCAATAAAAAGAAATCCCGTATGGAAATCCTAAAAAAAAAAAGCCTACTTTCATTCATTCTACTTCTTAACCCACTGCTTATTTGTTTTCATCATAGGGGTTTGGAGCTAAGGTAAGGAGGGGTTGAGAAATTAGACTCAAATTCTAGGAGTTATTTTCAACTACACCATATTATGACAGCCTCGCAAAAGGAGAATCACTTAAAATCGGGCCCTTCTACACAACTAAACTCCTAGATTCTGAAGTTTATTCCGTATTACGTTGCTTTAATTATAATATTATAAACTAGACCGTTCAATGGAGTACCCTATAAGGTAATAAGGCAGAATAGAAAGATAAGGATCGCTTTTGTTCAGTGTTTACTAGGGAGGTTGGCCTAGAAAGCGCAGCCCGTATCTTAAGGATCCTACTATATATATAGTAATTCCAATGAAGATAAAGATAGAAACACAAAGACCCAAGGAACAGTGTAGAAGGTTACTTGTAACTGTGACGCTATAGGGTCTCTTACTCCTTTTTCGATTAGAACCCGTGACCACCAGCTCGATCAAACTTTTATTTGTCACTGTAAAATTCTAAGTAGAAAACTAGTCAACTGTCTCAACTTCTAATCTTTGTACTTTTTAAATACAGGTAAAGTCGAGATTTTTGTTTTATAAATTATTGGAGGATTTCTTCAAGGGTTTCTTGAATGTTACCTTACTTTTTGATCAGAAAAAAGGACCCGATATGGCTTTTGCAGCACTATAACTCTATAAAAAAAGGATAAAGGGAAGTTTTTTATAGCCGCCTTGCGCCAATTAATATTGACTTCGAAGTTAAATCTACAATAACCCTCACTATCAAAAGGAAAGACCCCTATCTTATTTAATACTAAGTATAAAGTAGCACTTTCTTGCTCTCGCTTTCTATTAAGGCTTGGTAAAATTTACATAGTAAAGATACCCTTTCCTTTGTGCATTTACTCCTCTTCGAATAGACAAACTCCTAAGCTAGCTTTTTTTAAAACCAAGATTTAGATTATAATATAAGTGTAAGTAATTTTCTAAACACGGCTAAAACGGACAATCAAAGTTAATCCTTAGGTTTTCTCATTGTATATAGGACAAAAAGACTTCATATAAAGGGTACCTTACGGAGATACTTTCACAAATTCTAGTAAATTTTTATTTCATAACCTAGTAAAAGGCCAAAGAATCCCACAGATATTCCTTACTTATTAGTAAACTCAGGAAATTCCGGGATGATCCCTTTTTATTAAACCTCTATTGATAATGGCTTTATAGAGTCTAATTTTGAGCTTTCTAAACTAAGTCTTTTATGTAATCTGAAAATAGGATTCTCAAATATTCGTGTTATTTATGGAATTGTTACAAAGTTAAGATGACACAAATGAGGAATAAACAAGCCACGCCCCATAAACAAATTCGGGCTGCCGCTTCAAAACCAACGTAATGCTCACTCAAAAAGGCTCGAACCCTTATATTAACGTTTTCAAATTACACTTTTTAAAGGTTTGAAAAAGAAAGGTATTATTACGCTTAGAAGTGTTTTAATATTAGAGATCCCAGTTCTATTTTACGGGATTAAAAATTAAACCGTTAGAATATAACTCCAAAAAGCATACTATAAGTACAGTAAAAGAGCTTTCTCTCCAATTGAAGTAATGGAGAATTTAGTCTCGTCCCAGTTTAATACATAGTAATAGGATACCCTATTATCATATTATGTTTCCGACTTCATTATATTGAGGATAGTCATAGCGGGCCCCTTAGAAATGAAGAAATTGTAAGTTTTAGTTATAACTAAGGACTGGGTATACCCTCCCATAAGTGCATATAAAATCGATTGGAAACCCTTCTGAAAGTCTCGTATCATACCACGGTTCGCAGAGATATGGGTTTGAGATAATGGACAGGGGACAAAAGGGTTCTTGGGGCGGGGCATAAAAAGCAGATAGTGTAGTTGTAATGTGAGTAGGGTAAGAATGTTAGTTAAATGACCAAGCTCTTCATTTGTTTGAGTCGTCTTAAACTCGCTTCTACAGATTAGAAGTTAGGGGAATCCGTGCAATAGGAATGCTGGATATCCGTGTCAAGAGGTGTTCCAATACAGTAACAGTAGATTCTTTCTTGCTGGAGCGAGACTATTGGATTGTACTAGCATCAGATGTTTATCATCTAGATTTATGGATATCAGGGGATACTCTTGCTTGATTCAACTTTTTTTATTATCAAATTTTGAGGCTGTCCCTTCCTATACACGTCTCTTACATGACTCTTTAGAGTTTTAATAGCACAAGCCACCAGTTATTCCAATTTCACTAAGTATAATAAGAGTTCCCCGCAAATCTTTCTGATCGGAAATTTGATAAAGTGCTTTATAGATGGGTATCGGAAGAATCCATTAGTTTTAGGTTTGTCTATTTCTAATTAGTACGGATACATATATAGTCACTCACTAAAAAGTCTCCGGAAAAACTCTTCCTTTTGTACAAGTGGGTAAATTAGAAATCCTTTCGGGTTAAAACCTTTTATGCCCTTGAGTACCAATCCGTCTGATTGTTTTAAATAAAAATGTAATAAAACTGTATTTTAAAAAATTGGACCGGGGAAAAGACTAGGATAAGCTATATCAAAAGTTGGAAACATCTTATCAAGTTGTGTAATAAATAAACCCTAATATATAAAGCCCGAAGTCCTTAAAAAGAGCTTCCTTAACTAGTCATTTTGATTGGGCCCGCTCTTATTCTATAGCTCTCTAGGGGCCAACATGTTGCCTTGAAAAGGAGGTTCCAGATATTGTACAGGATTTTTTCTTCGACAATGATTATGAAAATCATACTTATACTTCTTTATCTCAGAAAATCACTTATATAAATAACCCACTTCTAGAATTCCCTTTTAGCTTATATAACAGTAATCCGCAAATAGTTCATATAGAGGGAACTTTTGCAGCATATTTTTTAGTCTTCACTATGACGGTATAATATAAGAGACCCTAAGCACCTAATTTTCATTACACTATCGACTGTCCTGTACTCGAAATCTTAACACTAGGTTCTATTCGGTTAGGTTTTTGTAGGTAAGCAAGACTTCTTGGATACCTGGAGTTTATAGAACCAAGTTTATCCTTTTCTTGTTAAACCCGTTTTTTTTTTTTGAAAGAATAACTCCTCTAGAATTAGTATAAGATAAGTAAGCTATACCAAATAATCTAGAGTAAAGCCTTTTTTAGTAACATCTTTTTATAAGGAAATTCTATAGCACTTGCAAGGAAACCTTTACTAATTGACGAGAGTAGCTAATTTAGCGATTCCAGTAACTTGTGAACGAATTTCTAAAACTACGTTAAATTCTTCTTTGTTTTTACATTCGTGCGTAGCTTGGTAACCCATCGTTTTTTAATTTCTCTATTTGGTGCGGACAGCAAACAAATCTCTAATTATAAGCCCTCATTTGCTCCTAATTTTAGACGATAATAAACCTTGTAACCTTGCCTTTATCTGGTAGTTTCTCAGCCCTTCGTCTTACTTGCTCTAATCATTGCTTTTCTCTTTCGGGCAAGATCCTTGATGGGAGACGTCCCCATCATGACACGCCTATGTTTACCCTTTCTATAGTTTCTGCTATTGTTCTTAGTTCGCTGGGTGTCAAAAATGTATCTTCCTTTGTCTTGAACGAGCCTCTAACAAGCTTTAGCAGTCTCCGGGCCTTTTTTCAAAAAAGAAGTATACACAGAGTTTTCAAACCTATAACAAAGTAAGAACGTAAAGTAATATAAAGTTTTTTGAGATCCTTGTCAAGTGGACCCATATAACAATAAGAGATAGGTATTAGTATCGTCCAAGAAAGATTTGAAGGTTAAGAAGAGTCACCGGGTAGAAAATTAGACTAAGAAGGGTTTTGCAGAATAAGAGTATAGAAGTTAATTTTTAGGCATTTAAAGTATAGTAGAGAAATAGGGGCCCGAATTTTATATAAAAAGCCTTCTTGTTTAAGGATTTCCAGTACAAAGTAATAAGTGTTTAAGATTCAGATTATAGGTATTCCAGGTATTATAAATAAAAGAAAAAAGGGGTATGATACAGACACCGGTTAAGCGTAAGAAGGAGTTTAATAGAAGAAAGGATGTGTGCTATAACGTAAGTAGGATCATTATAGTATATAACATTAACCTTCCTCCATTATCATTATACAAAAACAAAGCTATAAGTTTTTTTATTATAATAGGAATAACCTACAACTCTTCACTGATGCCTGGATTTTAAGTAAGCAACCAATTCACGGGCAGTGAGTATAAAGTCTCCTTTATCAAGTAGCATTAAGAGTATCCTGGTATCTAAACTTTGATTTTATATTAAGTAAGTTTAAGTGAAAACAATATAGTAAATGGGATTCCTATAAGGCAGACTTTAGAAAGCTTTCGCTGTTAGATAAGATTAAAACTGGAGTGGGGAAATCTATATATAAAGTATATGCTTAATTGGAAAACCGATAAGAAATCCCTCAACTGAACTTAATAGAACACAAGAGGTTACTAGAATAATCCTTTAATCCTCGTTTGAGGTTATCCCTTTGGTATTGCTTGTTATTGTCATTAAAAGAGGGTATAGTTTTTTTTGTAATAGTCTTTGTTACCAACTTTTACATTTGTTCTTGGGGAAAGGAAGGCTCCAGAGAAGTTTTCTAATAATGGATTCTGTTTTTGCCACTCTTAGTTACACAAGGTGGATATTACTATTGGGTATTAGGTAAAGTCTTCAACTTATGCGCAAAGTAGGGTCTGAAATTGTATATAAAATAGAAAACCTTAGAACAAAACCTTGTGGATTGAAAGGAAGTCAAATCTAAGATTATATGATAATTATACAAGATTCAGTCCTGCCTTAAGGATTATACTTACAAAGAACGAAGCCTGGAACTGCCTTACTCGAGTAATAAGGGTTCTCCCAACCGATAAGATATTGTGAGTTCCTAAACTCTATCTTAAGGGAAATTGTAAATCCGAGGAAATATACTCTTAGGCCTGCTAGGGCTGCAGTGCGGCGTAGGTTATAATCTCACAGTACTATTATTAATAAATCAAACTGAGAAATCTATAAATCTATCCTTGTTTTTAAAAGTCCCCCTAAACGCAAAAATTCAAATAACATGAAACTTCTTGTAGCTCTAAAGTTTCCCCTACCCCTTGACTTTCTTAAACTTGAAATATCCAATGAAGATAAATATAGAAACATAAAGACCTAGGGTAATACATAGAAATAGAAGGTGAGACTTGTGAATTTAAGCTATAAGGTATCATATCTAAAAGATGACAAAGATCATAGGAAACAAAGTAGGAGTTGCCACTTAGTTACTAATGAGGGGAGACCGAGCGCACTCTAATGAAGTTTCTATAGTTAATGCATGAATTTGATATAAAAGTAAGGGAATTACAGGCGAGAAGAGTTGACTAGGACACCATCTACACAAGGGAAAAGATTACCAGCCTTAATTCCTTTGCTTTTTGTAGTTACTCTATTTCTGGTCTGTTTTAACTTTAAATATAAACTAGTGCCATATCAACCCATAATTTCCGCGTTCCATGTGTGAAGAGTTAGCGAAGTATAAAGGGATTCTTAAAAGTAAAGATTCTTATTTGTAAGTCATAAAAGTACTTTCTCCAGTCAAGCTATGAAGTTAACAGGACTTAGTTTAGCAAATCCAGTTTCAATATTCAGGGTAGTTTATTTTATAAGCTTACAGGGTTTTTATGGCATTTTCGAGCTTTTAAGGAATAGAAGAAAGCCCGAGATATAACTGAAAGATACTATATAAGGGCCCTTGTCTTTTTAATAATATACAACTTGGTAAGGTAAATAAGCTCTATAAAATGGCGGTATCACACTCTACTTTAAAATAGAATCCTGAAATTCCTGAGTTATATAACTATTTTTGTTTTGTGTAAAAAAATTCGATCCTAAAGAGAAAACTATACTATAGCCAACGGAATAGCTTGTTCCGTTCTAAGCACTCTGCTTTGTCTTTGATTTTTACACTTTCAAATCAAAGGCATCGGCCGAATCCTGGTGTTCCTTTAGTAAGTAATCAACAAAACCTAGGGTCTACCCCTCACTCTCCAAACCAAAAAGGGGCCCTTAGACTAATCAAGAAGGGCTTTTTGACAAGTTCAAGCTATCGAACTATTTCCCTTACCCAGGTTACTTTTCTAATAACTTTGACTAGAGCCAATCCCCTTTTTCCTAAAGGCTTTATTTCACAGATTAGTAAATAAAATAAATGAAAACCCGCAACAAGAGTACCCACTGCTTCATCCCAAGTGGTAGGCCTCTTATCACCTTTAATTCAGTATTTGGATTCGGAGCTCGTATACTATGTGATGGACGCCGTTTATTCTTCTGGACTATAAGACCTAAGAAGCCTCAGCCAATGCTAATTGAAAAAAAAAAACAAGTCTAGGTTGAAGTTTATATAACCAGAGAAGTAACCCTTAATTATTAGGAAACCCTATCGGTGTACTCTGTGATTAGTACAAGCACTAGAATAGTTCATTCAATAGTACTCCCCGTATTGGTTTTATTTCGTTACATTACAGCCAAGACTAAGACTTAAGTAGGTGTAAGGAATACTACTTAAATCTACTTAAATATATGGATGAAACCACCACTAAACTTGACTGGAGCCAAGTAAACTTGCTCATATATACTTTATACTTCAACTCTGGCCAGCGTATTAGTAAAGGAACTAAACTATACACCGGGAAATGGAAGGGTTTTCTAAAAACGACGTAAAAACTGGGAATTCCACAAGCTTAGGAATGGTTGAGAGTCTTTGAATTGAGCTCAAATACTAAAATAAAGTAGAGATAAGAGGCAGTCCTTCAGGTCTTAGTTTTTCCGCTAGCTGTTAGATATTTATGAAGTTATTGAATTCAGGAATTAATACTGCCGCATTTAAACTTAGTTTGACTTTCTTCAACATGTTAGTTAAAAAGTTTATATATTTGTGCCGTATAGCACATTTCTCAAAGCAAGCTTCCCTTACTACAAAACCCAAAGAATAATCGCGCAGTATTACCTTTATGACTTGAAGAGATATCTCCTACGTGACCCAAACGCTATCTAAATTCTGAGAGTATTTTAAACTAATTAACAGATACACGGGAAAAAGACCTGCTTACAGTATACCACACATTGTGTTCGCTCATCGCCTCTGTAACTTGGTAACCATATTAGAATTAGACAAATTTAAAATTTAAGGATAAGTACTGACTATAAGTAGTCGCCTAGCTGCTAAGTTTAAATCAGGATGGAAAAGGAGCGCCCGCCAAATACTTGATAAGTTCCTTTTTTAGGTTTCATATAGTTAAAGCACAACTTTTAGAATTAATAAATTAGATATAACGCTACAAGCTTTTAAAGAATTCTTTCTACCTCAAGACTTGCAGGATATTTACGAAGTTACAGTCTACTCCTTGGACCCCGTTTTACCACCCTACATATAGCTGGATACTCTCTTCTGGAAAACCCCAAATATTTGATAATAGTAACCTAGCTTTAAACAAGCTGCGAGCAGAGTTCAGTACTAAAGTTTTAATAAAGATAGATAGTTACTTGTTGTGCAACGGGACTACTCCCTATGGACCTTTCCCCGGATCCTTTATCCAAAATTGAGAATTTGTCTTAGAAATCGTAGTCAAGCTATGATAAAATTCTGTATGACCCATTGTGTTGTTAAAAGAAGATTCAAAAACCACTTGATAACTTGTTTGACTAACTGAATCTCTTTATTGTAAAAACTCTTTCTTGTTACTTTTTTATGTTCTGGTACCTACAATTTACTTATGTGTATTCCTCCCCAATTCTTAGTCTGGTTTCTGGGTATTTATTATTCTCTGTATTTTGAGGCAAGCGTTCGCATCTAAATCCCTAAGTCTTATTAGGATTTACCGACTCACTTTCGGGGATTTAGCGGGAAATATAAAATTTACTTGAATTAACTAGCCAAAATTAGGAAATATTTAATAACTAAAATAAACTATAAGAATTTAAACTTTCTTCTCATTTATCCACAATTTTAGCGTTGCAGGAATCGCTCTTCTTGGAAAAAGCTATTCTTATGAATATTAAGAAAAATATACGCAAAAACAATCTTTAAATATACTATACTGACTCGATTACTAAAATCCTAGGTACTTGTAATCCTGTTCGTTAGGGCAGCCATATCGGTTGGGTATTAGTTGTATCCACCCCTAAGCGGGGAGGGATAAGGGGGGGTGTGCTTAAGGGGTAGCCTTAATTTAAAATTGGCAATAATATAAAGAGGAATCCCTGCTAATAAATCGTATCTATTTGTATATAAGTAATTTCAAAAACGCTTTCTTCCTCTTTACTCGGAGCTCTAACTAATCTTACTCATTTCGTATTCGATGAACACTATGAAAACAAGCAACAAAACACGGTTCAAGCCCCGTACACATAGGTAGAAATCACTTTCTTGCTTTGCTAAGGGATGCAATTAAATTACCCCCCCCTCTAGATTTTTTGTACTTTATGACGACTTCCTCCTTTTGTAACAAGTAAAGAATTCTCTAGTTTACTCTAGGTATAACCCAGTTATCAGGACTCCCCTTCGTATAAAACCAAAAACCTGTAGCCCTACATAATGCAGTGGGATTACCGGCTAGAGACCCCACCTTTTGCAAGATATATGGACTCTTGCATAAAAACTACTTTGATTCTAAAAATTTACTGTGTTTTTGAGTCAAACATCTTTAGTTAACCTTGCCTTATCCTATTTACAAGAATTATTCTCTATTGTATTAAATAAACAACGTAGCAAAATACCTTATTTGTAACGAGCCCCCCTCAAATTCCAAATAAAAGCAAGCTATCTATGAAGTTAAGCACGGAAATTTCTTATATTTACTAAAGACATTAAATCTTATAAAACCCAAGTAATTCCCGGATATTAATATAGGGTTCTCTCTCAAAAACCCCTGCTTTGAAAGTTCTATGACTTGTTACACAAAGCAAAAGGGGCTTGCTATAGAGTCCTATTAAAGAGAATCCAGCTATATTCCTTGAAAAAGGAGAAAAACTTGTTTGACGGAGTGCTTTTCCTAAGCTAGTAAACAGGGAGACTATATAACCCGATTTATCTTGCGTAGCCTTGATATGTCTTGTGTATAAACTTTCTTTAAATTGATTTTTTGCTTATTTTGTTTCGGGGGTTTCCTAAGAAATAGAAATTACGATATTACTCATCTTACCTATAGGAGGTTGCCTTTGTCTTATTGTAATGAAGTTTGTATAAGTATTGAGACTGCTGTATGTAATACAGGAATCGGCTTATAGAAAGATAGACATTCTTTTACTGGGTTTACCTTGTTATAAAAATTATTAAATAAAGGTTAAGTAATTGAGGGTATGTTCTAATCGAGCTTGGTACGATCGTCAAACAGATGGACAGGACAAAAGACAAACTTATATACAATCCTGGGTTCGAGGCCTGTTACCCCAAAAAGCAGGAGTAACAAAATGGATTCTTTACGTACAAGATTTCTGGAATATTCTTAACTTGCGCCGGGTTTAACCGGAATTCATGAACATGCTGCTTGAGCTCTATTTCATAATTAATTTACTGTATGAATACACCTTATATCTCGAAATTATTAAGCCTTTCCTCGAAGTAGCGCCTATTTGGATTTGATAGAAAGCTCGAGTTTTACCACAGGAGCATCCCCAAAAAGAGTGCTATTAATTAATAGCAAGTCGCTTTGTACCTTATTACAGTGAACGTTTAGATTAAAAACCTAACCAAAACTGTTCCCATATAGACTAGGAAGTCTAACCTGTCCAGACCCTTAAAGTTAAAATGTAAAAGCTAATTTAGATGCTCCTTGTTTTTTAAAGTTATTTTTATATAAGGAAGTAACCTCGTATTTTCTCTTTTAACTAGTCAGAGTTTTCGTTGAGAAAAAGCTCTCTTTTTGTACACAGGGTCCTCTGAATTCTATTCGAAAAAAAAGGGGGGTCCCTTGTATTATATACATATGTTTTATGAGAGACAAGCTTCTTAGATAAGGATAAGATTTATCTTTTAATTTAACTTTCTGGATTTATTATATTAGACTAAGAGCTTCGTAACAAATCCCATGGGACTAAGCGACATACCGAGTAATGGGCAAACCTTATTCGTATCAAATTCGTAAGTCCATAACACCTGCTCTCTAACACTAGTAAAAGCTCGAGCAAACAAGTTCTAGTAACTCTTTACATTTAAGATATTTAAGAAATTAATTCGATTGAAATGTATTGTTGAATTCAAGCTTTGTTTTTGCAGATTCATAATTTAGGTAGGATTCCGAAAAATTAGAAGTAGTTATGCTTTTTCAAACACAATAGAATTCCTGTAGCCTCGATTGGCCTTAGTATAGGAAATGGGTGAGTCCCTGGATTCTACGATGGGGTCTTTCTACCTAATATAACAAAGACCCTTTTTTGCACTGATCTAATACAGGAATTGCGTATGCAAATTATTAAAAAGAAATGCATTAGGTTTTTAGAGTAGCAGAGGATTTTTCAACGTTAAAAGTTTTCTATTCCATAGCTTCTATCAAGCGATTCTAAGGACCAAACCACGGAGTTTGAGATAATAACAAAGATTATGTACTTTCAAACTTATTTAGTAGAGTACTGATAAATAAGCCTTTAATAACAACTTTATAATACAAAGGACGATACTTTATAAGTTGGTCCTGTCCAGGAAATCAAAAAATTAACTCATAGACGTTTTTTTTTACAAGTTTTTATAATAAATATGAACTGTATAGGCGTAATTAATGCTACTATTTATACCACGGGGTTTTCCACTTAATACCCTGAGGAATCTCTCGGCAAGTGTTCGGTTCAAAGTATTTAGTATGATGGTAGCCTTTTTAGTTAATTCAGGGCACGACCCTTAAATTTCGAAGGAAACCAAATATATATAAAGGGAAAGTTGCTATCAGATAAAACAGGTAATAAAACTTTTTTACTATCAAAAAGAGCTTTACTCTAAATTCAAGGCCTTGTATTTATAAATTTAAAATACATTCAGCTAAAAAAAATTTATAAAAAATAAGGTTATAACTGAAACTGGCTTTTTTGGACGGGTTCGCTACTGAGGGAATCCTGTATCGTAAGTTAATTAATTGACTTTGAGATTTGAAGTGGAGCTTCCAGCTAACTAAAAAAATAATCTGATAATATAATTAAGGCCAAAAAGTACTAAGTATGTGTGTTTTTTGTAGGCTCCTCCCTCTTTTAGGTTTAGGGATTTAGTTGAACTTATGTTCCAGGCTTCTATTTTTCCTATTCTATTTTTGAAATTTGACTCTGAGAAGGGAGGGTTTGCTTTATTAAAGAGGAGTTACTCTCGTAAATAATTTTTTTTAGTTAGGACTTAAAATAACAAGTAAATATAACTTTAGTAGGAAATATAGCCTTAGAGGGCTACCTTCCTCAGCTGCTTTTTTCTTAGGCTCTATCTTAAATTTTCTAACTAAGCCGACTTGAACCAATGGCATTCCCTTTTGTATCTCTACGTTCTATCGGGGGTCAGATTTTTGACCTCATTCGTACAGGGGGGGCTCTTATAACCTCTACTATTCTTATACGAATAAACAACATTAGTTTTCTTTTTTCAGCAGTTTGTCTAGATATAGGTTACAAGGAGCACAGAATACCTCTTATTAAAAGAAAGAAAGGATATCGAAATCTCTTCAACTTTTATATTTATTAGATACTTATATATAAGCTGTACCAGTACTCATTTTACACTCCTAACTAAAAACCCTGCTTCCGTCACTAGTTCCTTTAGGTCAGCTACACCTTAGTATTCAAGAAATTGAGAGATCCTTGTGAGGTATGCAAGGGCTGTAATGACTGAAAAAGTACAAGAATAGCTTTACAAAATATACAAGAAAGGTTCCGTTTAGATAAGCAGGAAGAGGGAGGGATTGTACAGAAGTAAATACTCCATTCTAGCAAGCATATTTAGTATAATAAAACCTTTTTAGTAATTGGATAAGAAAAATGGGTAGTTTATTTGTATAGCTTTTATGCTATTCTATATAGGATAAAAAGTAAGCATCAAAAAGAAACAAATAACAAAGGAAAAGCTTGATGGAAAGAAGCCGTTACATTACTTTTCCGAAAGCTTCTTCTGTTACATCGGTAAAGTGCTGCTCAGGTTAGAGGATGTACAAAGGTTTAAATCCTATGAAGATAAAGGTAAGAAATCCATCTAATGGAATTCCTTTTTATACAAAACATTAGTCTTCCCAACTGCTAAAGACGATACTCTGCAAATAAAGGGTTCCTAAACGAGGTGATTAGTCCTTTTGGGGATCTAAGATAAAAGCCTACTAAAGTAAGACTTCTTTTCAGGGTGGACTTTTTCTAATTCTAATCCAAGATAAACTTCAAATCAAATTACAGGGTTCTTTTGAGACTCTATTTTCTAATAGACGCTCTAAAAATAAGCATATATTCAACCAAGCCTTTAACTAACGTTTCAAAGAGAGGCTTTTTTTTTCTAGCCTTTTGAGGAAGTACAGAATCTTATACAAATACAACGCCGTGTGCAAAGCTTGATAAGGAAGCCCTAAAATGAGTATTTCCTTATTTTATATGATTCGAGTCTTGAAACATTTACATATATTTCTTTTTATTAAAAAATTTCCTTACTAAGAAATACCTTTTTACAAAAACAAGGACTCCTACTGGATTGAGTCGATGATAAAGTCAAACCCATTCTCTTGCAACTTACTAGATAGTTTGAGGAAAGTCTTTTTACAAATATAAAGAAAGGGGAATTCCTGCTTAAGAGAGTGGGGTGCATAAATTACACATTTAAAAAAGGAAGCACTGAATAATAAGTCCTAAGTATTCGATAAACTCTTCAGTTTGTATAAGTGAGGCTATTTCTCATAGTTTGATTCATTTTTAAGAGTCTAAGTAAGAGCAGCCTACTCCTTACTTTTGAGACCATCTTTTGTCTATCAAAGGCAAAGGAAAGCTTTTAATTAGATACTACCTATATATACTGCCTTATTAGAGCTGTATCAGAGATATAAGGGTAGAGAGAATACCTTAGTCGTAAGAATTCCTAAGAATTACTAGTTCCCTTTCTTTAGTTTTCACAAAAAAGTTATATATTTCTTAACATTTATAAAGGGGTCCTGTTTTTATTTATGGATCTCCCTTTGCAGGAATAACAAAACCCGTATTAATTGCTTTCTTTTACTCAACGCTTGGGTATTTCTTTATTAATGGTCGTATGTATAACCAAGAAAGTTTCTTAAAAGAGCTCCTGCTTTATCAAGAATTCTTTTATTATAATTATTAGGATATGAGTAGAAGTCTTGGGTAGTATAATATTAAAGAAATATCGCTGTAAAATGAGTAGAACGGTAAACAGTTTACTCATAAGAGCTTCCGTACTGTAGGTATAGCTGGTTATTGGCTCATAGTAAAGTTATCTGTCTAATCTTCTAATTCTGCATTAAATAGACCAAAATGCTCCGCTTTTTTCTTGTAACAAGTTTTATTATTTTTAAGAATCTTGCTTATATATAAGTTAATATAAGCTTCCCTAGATACAAGCCGGGAATTCTGTAGAGAAAGTGGAAGAATTTACTAAAGCTGTCTTTACTTTTTTAGTCACCAACCCCTTGACTAACTTATTATAGAGACCCAAAACTCGAAGTTTAGTAACGGGTAAAGGTACCCCGCTTACAATATCAAACTCTTAAGGATAAGCAATGCAAAAAGCTTTCTGTAACACGACAAGAGAGGCTCATAACAAGGAAATGCTAGTTCATACTAAATATCAAGCTCTCGTATTCGTAAAGTAAATACGAATTAAAATTAGAAACTACCCTCTAGTAGAATTTTAAATTGGTAGTAAAATACGAAGCTTATTTATTAAAGTAGTACAGCTGACCCCTATTTTTCTTTGGTTTCGAAGGTACCCGCTAGATTTCGATACAAAACTTCAAAATATGGCATTAGAAACTCTAGGCGAGTGCTGTGGAAAGTCTTTCGTTGGTTGAAATATTGCTAGGTTTTCCGGGATTCCTTGTTTAGTGTTTAAAAAATATGTTATATATACACAAAGTACTTTAAAGTTTTAGCTATTGCTTACAAAGAATTTTATCATCCCAAACTAAATGTATTTCAAAAAAAAAAAGTAAGTAGTAAAGTCCGTGTTTGAGTGGGATCCTTTTTTAATTAGCTATACATAGAGGGATACAACTTCTACTCTTACCTGTCTTTATGCAAGCCAGCCCATAAGACCTCTGCTTTCTATTACAGAAAGACTATACATCTCATTCCTTAAAAAGCTAAGCACCCTTTTGACTAAATAAATCGGCATATCTAGCATAAGGGCTCCCTAATGGAATGCATAATTTTATACTTATTTTTAACAAAGGAAAAGCCCAGTTTAGAAATATCCTAATAATTGCTTTTAGGGTTCCATGTTACTAAAAAAAATTCGGCGGTTAGGACTCCTATTCTTTCTCTTTATGCCAAGCACTTGTTAGGATAGAATACAACACTGAGAGGTCTAGTATTACGAAAAAAGACAGCGTGTCTCAAGCACCCCGCCTACCTTTAGGCAGGCTTTTATCAAAAAAATATAAAGGGATACCATATCAATAGATCCAAACGAAGCACAATCAGACCCTGCCTAACTCTAGGAAACTTCTAGGTTGCAACGAAAGAGAGGCTGGATCCACTCTTGGTATAGGGGTTCGCCGTAAGCTAGTTTTGGAGTACATGCGTATCCATATTATTTAGACGTGTAGTAATAAAAGCTCACTCTGAATCAACTAGACCTTGGTTTTTTAAAAACAGCTAAGGCATGCCAAACTTGCGGACTTCTCCTGTCTATTTTTAGAATTTTCCTGACTTCATTTTATGTAAACGAATACTTATAAACAATAAATTGGTGTAAGCTGAATTCTTTCTTGCAATTCCCAAATCAAAAAAACGAGTGATCAAAATAGGTATCTAAAAAATTCTTCTTATGTTGTACCTATTATCCCGAAAAGTATGTACTGCTAAATTGGGGTCGCAAATAGCTAAGTTACTCTTAAAATTTCCTATCCAAATACAAAAACACGGTAATGAATGATTTAGCCTAAATTCACTTATCTCGAGTAACTTAACTCTGTCACTGGCCTTGCTATGAAAGAATTCTCTATAAGAAGAGACAACTCTAATAAAGCTTCCTTTTGGTAATCAAAGTAGCTCCATAGTCAGAAAGGTTAACTAGTAATTTATGGATCCTATGCTTTTAAAAAGGCTCCCCTGTATCCCTTCTCTGTATTTATAGGTGCGCTTTTTTCTGGAAAGTAAATTTCTTTCTACATAAAACTTAACTAGGGAATTGAGAGATTACGTTAAATCCAAAAAGACATTCCTACACTCCCTGAATAGCTTAGAATACCCGGAGTTTTATAAAGCATTTCCCTGTCAGCTATCCTTCTTTATCTCAGTCTATCAATCGATACTTAACATTATAATTTAAAGAATCTACTATACGAAGGGGGGAGGCCCCAAATTCCGTGGATACTTCTAAAAGCCAATTTTTTAAGCTTGCTGGTATATTACTAAACAATTTTACTTTATAGGTAGCAGTCGATTTATCTATTATGTTATGTAAACCCGTTTATACTTATTTGTGAGTAATAGATTCGTAAATCAAAGGCTGTGAGCTAAGCTAAACTTTTTGGTAAAATGTTTTTGGAACTTTATACTCTATTGTTACTAAGTACAATATGTATTAGAGCTAGTAAAGGATTTGAAAAGGGAGAAGAATCCATAAAGAGGCACGTCACAGGATCTCGCCAATCTGGGGTTTCAATCAATATTGAATTTAGTACTATTTTAGCGGTCTCGCCGTAAACTGAGTTATAAGTTAGCCTATGTGCGGAGCGTCTAAGGATTTCTTTACCTATCAATTTGAATTCTAATTTTACATACCAGAGATAAAGATTTAAACAAAAAAAGCTTAATTAGGAATAAAAAATACTATGACCGCCTTTTCTTGCGTCCAAAAGTAAAGGATTAGTAGTTGTTGCGTGTTTTTTCTACATTACTTAGTTGATAGTTGGATTATCAGTTTATACAACAAGCTTTTAGTTTAGTATTTTTTAGACATTTATTTTTATACAGTAAAAGGCCTTTATAGGACAAATGTACCCTTTTTGCTTTTAGAAGCTCTTTTAAATAGACCCTTCATAACATAAAATATAAAGTGCTCTTTCGTAAAAGATAAATAAACCTACGAAAGATCTTTTGGTTAGGAGCGGGCTGCTCTCAAAGCATAGAACGCAATTCGATATCCCATAGAAAAAGAAGGAAACCTCTTCGGAACTTCGGAATAGTGGAATGTTTTTATTTAACTGTTCATATTGTAGTAGAAGAAAAGCTAGAGCTATTTATAACTTCTAGGCAAGATGTAAATTTAGTGGCTATCTACTTCATTTGTTATATACAAAAAACTAGCACTACTACCTTCAATGTAACTCAAAAGGGTCCCTAATATGTCTAAACAATAGGTTTTTATTGCTCTATATGGGACTCAAAAAAGAAATGTGGTGATTTTTGTTATAAGGCAACTTATGTTTTATTAAATAAGATAAGGGGTTCTTGCTTCTTGCCTTCCATAGCTGGGGAGAACTACTTAGCTTGAGTGCTATGCGCGGTTTATATAAGCGATGCTCGGCCGTGCGCCCCCTTTAGAAGAATCTTTCTCGGATTAGTGACGAGTTGTTTAGTTCTTATTGGTATTGTATATATAATGCTTCCATTTTAAACAATCTTCTTAAAATCTTTCTATTCCGCATCATGTAAAGTAGTTAACTTTTTGATGTACAAATTGAATGGCAGTTATAGATGGTTAATGCTTTTCTTTATATTTAGAGGACCTTATTTAACTTTGTTAACTGGCTTAGAATAAAGCGCAAAAAATCCCAAAAGCAAATTACTTTCTGATCAGTTTAGCTGTAGTTTGAGTGGTAACGAGTAACGAGGTTTCTCTATTCTAAAGTCGGAAATAGTAAAAAATTACTTCATTTATTTTTTTTATTCCAGTTTCCTAAAAGTATATTTTGTTTTTTGTCTACACAATCTACTACACCTCTAGACCTCTTGTATATAAGATTAAAAAAAAAGTAACACTTTTAGTTAATTAAATTAGCCACGAAATCTTCTCGTTTTAGCAGGACGCACGAAAAGTGGGCTATGAAAATCCTTGTGACAGACTAGCTATAGCAACCTCTTAATTTACAGTAAATGTAATTTTAACATATCTTATTGAATCCCCTTTTTACTATCGAATATTATAATTAACATATACTCTTTGTAGCCGGTGAACATAATAATAGTTAGTTTTTCAGTGATATAAAAAAGGATATCTTTCCTTCTGCGGATTCAGCTATACCTTTAAGAGACCTCCTTTTGTCTAATTAAGGTTGGACTTTTTGGTCAAGGAATCCCCCCTTATCCTTAATACTAATAAATCTTATATTATCCATATAAAAATAGAAATTGACGGAGCACTCTTTCACTAAAAGGAGCACTTTAAGGTCATTTCTTTCATACATATCAAAAATGAAATCCTAGAATCCACATTATACCACTACTTTTAGTTCATTCAGAAAAAGAATGTCACGAAATTCTTAGGAAGTTTGGAAACTTTTCGAACATTAATTTAAGGTAAAGTAAAAACTTGTTTGATTGTCTTCTCGTTTATTTCAGTTGTTTTTAAGTATTTTAAAATAGAGAACAGTAGATAACTTTTTATACCCAAGGTGAGTGCCTCGTTTTCTACAAGGATAATTCCTGCTTACATTCCTGTAGATTTCCAAGAGATTTCAAGCGGAGCCAAGCACCTGAGGAGATTTCCCTTTTCTTAGTTTCTTTTCTGTTTCTCTTTTATTCTATATAGAAAACTATTACATTCGTTTTGGATAGCCCGCTAAAGTTCAAACCGAGAGTGACTGCTCCCTTTCATTTCAGGAGCTGGGGGAAGAAGCCTATCTATATACCTGATGTAGCATCCTTTGGTCTAACTCAAAAAACTTATACGAATTCGATTTGGCAGCTTAGGGAATAGGAATCCACAAAGCTCCTCTCGTGAGTCTTGCACGAGTTTCTCTATTTTAGAGTTAGAGCCAGAGATTAAAAATCAGTAGCTGATATAATGTTAAGACCTTCCTTTATCAACAGAGAGAAAGGAAACCCTTGTTATAGACTTACTAGGAATTTTGGAGAATATCTCTTGCTTTATTTTTGTCATAACTACTGAATTTGTATATGGTTTTAACCTGTGACAGTACCCTCCAATTTAGTAGTGCTTTACCACTCGAATTCAAGAAATATTGAACAAAAAGCGAAATAAACGGAATTCTTGGATATTTATATAACTAAAATAGAAGTCTAAAGAAAACGCATGCTACCTCTGCGGTCCCAACACTATAGGTTTATTTGCGGAACTCCTTATTAGTAAAAGTTTAAGCTTTAGTACTTTAGTTAGAATTCCTATAGGCACACAAGAAAAATCATAATTGTAAGGCTTTACTGAGCTTGCTTCTCCTAAATAAAAAACTTAATTAAAGTTAAATACGAGCCCTTATTATATAATTTAGTATGTTTTCAAATTTAAGGGGTCCTGTTCAAGACTTTTACTATGAATTGCATTAACGAGATAGGCGTAAAAGAGAGTGAAAAAGTATAGACTAAGAAGCCAAAACAACAACTTAAAGGACTCAAAAAGACCCTATAAGAGCAATCTCTTTATATTAATTGTACTCTAAGGCCTTTATTATTAACCCTAGATTAATGCCCTTTACCCCATATCCGGTAGTTAAGCGACTGCTTTACACTAGATTACTAAGATTTTAAATCCTATTTGGGAACCTTAATTAAGGGAATAGCCACTTTCTTGTAATTAAACTTACAAAAAAATAATACCGTAAACCTCAGGGCTACATTATAAAGAGTAGCCTTAATTTAATAAATTAAGTACCCACTTAGTCTAGCTGACCTCATTAAAAACTAAACTGGGTTAGGGTTAATGCACATAATAATAGTGAAAAATTCCTTATATACAGGTAAATTCTGAGAATTCCTTGATAGGATTTATAAAGTAAAGTGTGGGTTTTTAGGAAGAATAAATTACACGGATATTGGAATCATAATACGGTAGATGAGTGCTTTTTATACAAAAGTAACTCAGAAAAATAGATTTAACTCTTCTCTTAGATTTTAGAGGATGGGAATTCTGACGGCATCCCTCTCATCTCATAAGTTTCGGTTACAAAAGGCAGATTGCTTTAGATGTTAAAAGGCGCTTGATATAATAAAAGTATATGTAGGCAAAAGAGCTACTCTTAATTAAAATAGATTCTTGTAGATTCAGAAACACCAGGCTCTGAAGGATTTGTAGCTTATTTAGAATAGTGAGACTTCTTATTTACATCTATGACATAATAGGGTCTCTTTCTATGTAGTAAAACTGAGCTTTCCTTTCATTGAAGAGGGACCCTAGGGTATCCTTTTGAAAGTTTTTAAAGAAAATTGATAACTAATTATGAAGTTGAACCCCTTTTTGTCTAATTATAGTACACAAGCGTGTAAGTAGGGAATCTAGGTACTCTTTTTGGTTTCTTAAGCCCGTATCGCTATAAGTTCAGCAACTATTGGCGAGCTAATTCCTTAGGATTATCTTAGTTAGGCGGGGCTAAGTTTAGTACTCTTAAGTCTTTTTTTGTGCATTCGTGTAATAAGTGAAGTAGTAGGTATCGTCATTCAGTTAAATAAATACAAGGAGAGTACTACTCTAGCTAGCTAGTTAACAGATAAAGGAGTAGTGTGAATAAAGTCTTTATTAGTTAAATTAAATAGTAATAGTTCTTCTTCAATTCAATACAGAACAAAAAAAGGAAATGTTACAAAAAAAAGGGTTCTCTTAAGGGTATCATAGGGCTCCGTGCAAAGCCCTCTTGGTGAAGTAAAGCAAATTTGTATTCATAGGTATTCAACTTAGGGAAGGTTTTGGACATAAATCTCCTTTTTAACTAAGAAGTTCCCGTATTTACTGCCTATACGGAATATGGTAAAATACTTTTTGAAATTCGCTGGAAACCTGTCCCAAATTTGTCAGATCGCAATAAAAGGGCTCCAACAGTTAGTATACGAATATCCATATGGGACTCTATTACCACTAGAATAATATAGAGTAGAGGGGTACCCTCTTAAGACTGCATGTAAAGTAATTTTTGATTAAGAGGATTTGAAGTATTTCATTTATATACGGATCTATCATAATTAATATGCATATAAGTCTCTAAAATCTAGTTTTAACATATAAATTGCTTACAGAACTCTAAAACAAATGAGCTGTTTTAGTAATAGTTGTTAAGGTGCATTCCTCATTGTACTTTGCTTTTATCGTTAAGGTTAAGGTAAGTAAAGAGGAAACCTTATAAAGAATAGGAGATAGTCATTCTTACCGACCAGATAGGGAGGTTAATATTAGTAGTATTTAGGATATACTTACTTGCACACTTACTATAGACACAAACTGCTTAGCTTATTCTTAATCTTCACACCTCTATATAGAGGCTCACTTTTCAACTAGTGTTGAACGAAAGAGAGGTTTAGCCATAAAAGGTAACCTTAACTTTTTAATATTTATATTATTCTTATATTCATGTTTTACTATGTTTGTATCTAAAATTTCGTATAGTAATAAAATACTTATTGCGCCGCTTCCTTGTATAGACTCCTAGATAGAGCAGCGTTCCAGCAGGGTGGGAATTAAGTGAGTAGAACATGGACTAATTTCTATGAATTTAAGGAGTTCATGTTGGATATAAATTGCAAGAAAGCGTTATTCTCACTTTTGTTCTAGTAGGAAAAAAGAAATAGGAAACCTAAACTCAGTAAAAACCCTTGTTGTCAAAAGGAGTCTATTTACTTTCTTTAATAGTTAGAGTATATTTATAGGTTTAGCGTTTGAATAGGAGAAACTCCTTTAGTCCTATAGGTATTGCTCAAGAATTTAGTTATTGAAATATGAACATACAATTAGAATGTAAAGAAAGTTCTGTTTTTTAGCTTTTGTTATGTTACATTGCGAGAGGATTTCTTTCCCTTATCCTTACGTTTTTTTTAGAGTCGAAAAGTGCTCTCTCATATATAAGGGGAATTCTTCTCTACATGCATATCCCTATTTTCTTGTTAGATTCCGTGTTAGAGGCAATCAGTTATTCCTTTGCTATTCTTTATATTTCATGAAGTTTATTCGGCAAATTTTATTTAATAAGATAATTTATGCCGTTATAGTTAATTGAATCCTTAGTCAGTAAACAATCTCTTTTAGTTACTACTCAACACTTTTAGGAGTAGCCGGTGAAATTATGCTTAAGTAGGATACCCCTATAGCTTTTTCTTTTTGATAAAGTTAGAATCCATAAAATTTAATTCAAGCACAGATCTAGACTGAAGGGGGTCTTGCCTAAATAAAGTATATAACTAAGTAAAAAGTCTTTATCTGCCAGAACAAATAAGGAATTCCTATATAGTAAAATTCACTAGATTTATCCATGTTTATTTGAAAAACCTCTAAACAAGTAAGCGGGAATAAGGGTCTTTAGATAAGAGAAATTACACGAGTAGGTTCAAGGTAATCTTTTAAGACCCTACACAATATCCTTTAAGAGGATCCCCATATCATAGGCAGCCCCATTTCACTGCAGCGCTTGTAGCTGCTAGCAACACATAATCCTTTCTTTTATACATCTTTATTAGCGTAAACTATAAAAGCCTCAAGAAACACGATGCCCTTCCGTCTTACAGAGAAAATCTCCCCTTTATCTTATAATTTATATCTACTCTGGGATAAGGGGATGGGCCAGATCTTAGAGACTCCTCAGTTCAGTATAGGGACCCAATCTTGGTTTTTAGAGAACCTTACAAAAGGGACCCGTTTCTAATGCAGTTGTGATAGGATTTGCTTACTTCACTATATTATCATAATTTCATATTGATATATTCCCTCGTTAAATTTTAGTGAAACGCCTTTCGGTAGTTTTTGAACTTTGGATCTTGTATTTTCTCTCCACTGGATTCTTCTTTATAAAGAATTTATCTTCCGTGGTCTAAATATTATATTATAGACATTATAAAGAAAAGTAGCACTTGAGTTGACAACTAATAAAGTATACCTATATTCTTTATTATAAAATCTCCGTTAATAGGTCAAAGTGCAGCATTCACTAAAGAACATGTTTCCATATGCAAAAAACCAACCGATCCGTGTTAAAAGTTATAAACTAAAAATTCATTATATAGAAAACTGCCACAAGGAGGGTAGGTTTTCGTACAAAGAGACTTGTGATGGAAAGCTCCTACAAGGAGGGTGCCTTTTAGTTGGGCTAATTGTACTTTTGTGATAGTTTTGTAAATTGTAGGAAGGTCTGGGAAATCTTTAGTCGGAGTATTCTTATTGTTTTGGCTGCGAATGGCATATCATTAAATGTAGAGGTATAATCTTTGCTTAGCTTATCCAGGGTCCCCCTAAGAACAAATATTTACTAATTCCTATTGGGTACGTTAAACTTCTAAAAAAATGTATGATGCTTGGGAAAAGTGTGACCTATTACAAACAAGACAATAAAATCAAGCCGCTAAGTCCAATTAGCTATTAGCCCTATCTAGAGGAGGAAGGACTTAATAAAGGTTTTCAGATTTTATAGTAAGGGGTTTTATATTACTAGTACGGGGAACTTATTATATACAATGATGTGTAATTTAGAGACTTATCAAGTTGATACTACTCATTGGCTTTATTCCATACCTTATTTCTAATATAAAAAAAGAGTAAAAAGGAATCCTATTTTAAGGGTAATTGACTAGGTTTACAAGAAAGAGTTGTTATCCTGATGCTTTAGAATCTCTTCTTTCGAGAGAGTATAATAAATATGATAAGTGTCTGACAAAGAAAAGAGTACCAAAATTCCTTATTTACAACCTAAACCTTAACTTTATTGAAGAGAGAGGCATATCTCCTAATAATAAGGATGTAAAAAGAATAAGTATTTCCTTAAATTTTAGTATTATTCTACTCAGCTAAACAGGATGTAGTGTACGCTAATCACTAGTAATCAAAGTATAGTTTTAGGTCTCTCCGAGCCAGGAGTAGATTCTAGAAAATTGAAAAGGGGAGCTACCCACATCTAAGTGTGTAATATTTTAAGAAAGTACGAGGAGACGCCTATAAAAGTAGGCTGATTGGAATAATGAGATTTAGTTGCATAAAAAGCTATGTTATGCCTACGAAATAAACCAGATTTAGGTGCGTTTTAACAAAAAAGGATAAAGAATCGCTTATATAGTACAAAAACTGTACAAAAACTTGCTTATAGAATTTTTTAAAAATTGCTTCTTCAGAAGAGCTCCTTTAATTCTTGCGTACTTTGTTACAAGGTTTACGCCATAAATCCAATAAGGCATATACTCTATCTACTTTGACTAGGATTGGTTCTATACCTGGGTTAATTCTAAAATGAAAATCCTCCAGACGCTATAAGGTTGTATACTAGACTATAGCTAGATGAGAAATTTATTTATATCTAAGTAATTTCGAATTTTATTACCTTGTCTTTCGTAAACTATTTAGACTTTCTTTTTCCAGGAATAGGTATTTTGAGTTACTAGTATTAGCTTAGCTTTTTCTAGTAGTCTTCTTTACAATTTATAAGTTTTAGGAATTTAATAGAGGTAATCTTACTAAACTGTATCCTACTTTATAGGTTCCTTTTCTAACTATTGATAAGAGTATACATATAGGCGGGAGTTCTCTATCAAGAGACTTTGCTCTAGTTTTCGTTTAAAGTATCTTATTTAAATTAAGTAAATCCCGGAAATAATAAGAATTAATATCTATTAAATAAATGTAGTTTTTGTTTTAAATAGACTGCAAATTGAGTACTTTCAAAAGCTTGATTATCAATAGGATAGACCCTAAATTAAGAATATTTCCTCTTACTTATTCCTTAAGTGGGCTTCCCTTAAATTTATTTACCTAGATTTGGTACTATTTTCCTTAGAGTCATTTCTAATGAGCTTTATTTAAATCTTTCCTAGCATTTCCTAGTAGAACAACTTTAAGAATATTGCTACTTGCGGATACTCAAGTCGAGTTGTGCCCTCGATTGATAAGGATAAGTTAGGAATAGGGAATACAAAAAACTAAAGGTTCCCGTAGTAAAAGTACTAGAAAAGGGGTAACTGTCTGTCATTAATTCTGAAATATTACTAGAAAAAAAAAAGAAGGTATTTGCTAAACATTTAGTATTGTAAACTTCATCTAAAATATAGCTTTACTTAATAAGGTTTGCTTTAGCTTAAATAACCTGCTTATTGAAATTTTTGGAATTCAATCATATAAATAGTTATGTACAATATGAAGAGTAATTTACTACAGTTCTTAATTCCTTAAGAGTTCTTGCTTAGGTTATAGTTAATACTCTCTACTATTATGTCTTTACTCAGGTTTTTGTCTTAAAATGTACTCATTCTCGAGGAATCCAGGAAGCAGTTAGTGATGCCTACTAAAGGAATTAGATATAGGCTGCTTTAGCAGTTTCATATAGAGGAATGACTTTAATACGTATTTGAAAATAAAGTATACTAAAACTGGATTTGCTTTCATAAATAAGGAAAAGAGATCTAATATACCGACCCTTTTGAAAAAATATTGCTTAGTCTCTTACTTGTTTTAAGTAGGAAGCTTACTCAATAAAGAAGGTAGTTAGCTTAAACAAGTTTGTCTTAATAATGAAAGTCTAGCTCCGTAACTTTGTTTTAGAGTCTTAGTTAAGTAAATTAAGGAGTATTTCGGAAAAATTTATATCAAAAATTGAAAGCGAGTGCTATAAGTATTAAAATTTGACTGGGTATAATCCGTAGTTTAAAAAGGACTTAAGATTGTAAGAATAGGTATACAAACTTCGTTCTATTTTGTTGCTTCGAAATAAATGAGTTCGAGCATTACTAGAAAGATTATAAGAGGACTCTATTAAATACAAATATGTTAAGAAGTAAACTTATAAGTGTAAACCAATTCAATTTACACTTGTTTCATTCGTAAAGTGCAGATTTCTTTAAAGTTAAGGTAGCGAAGTTGTATTTTCCTCGTTTGTTTAAAGTAATTCTTATTAGATAAGTCGTTAAAGGAAAGCTCGGCCTTACCTCTTTGTTTCAGCCAGCTATTTAGAAGTTTAGAAATAGTAATTGCTTACTTCATATAAGTTATTCTGAAATTAGTTATTTCATTAGTAAAGTAAAGTAAAGGAAATGACTACGTCGAGCCTCTGCATTACCATTTACAAAAAAGGAAACGTTTTCTATAGAGCTTACAAGAGAACCATAAATCGAATCCTTGTTTCATTGCCTTATAAGTTCTTCTTTTTAACATTTTCCTTGAAGACCCCTTCAATTAGAACTTTTTGTAGAGACGCAGTAGCTAGAGATTTATTAGACTAACCAGAACCCGGCCCGCTATATTGCCATATTAAGCAAATCCATCCCAGTTTTTTTAATCCCCTTGGGGTTTACAGAATAATGCGAGTCTTAAGTAGACTATGAATCTTAATATTAACTTTAACTAAGTAATCTAGAGACTTATAGACTCCTTGTGTTACGTTGAAGCTACTCTCGAGTTACTAGTGGGGCTAAATGATTTAATAATAAATCGCATACAAATACCTAACCGGAACTTCCTTTACTAAGAAATGTATTCGAATAAAGGAGAACTTTTTCTTGAAAGCTGGGATTAGGGTTCAACCCTTTTGTATATGTATAATAACTTGTTAGATTTAACAAATAAAAGACCCCTTTTAGAGTTGGATATTTATTTGTAAACAAGAATCCTATATTTACTACCACTCCCCTTTGCTTATATAGAATAGAACATGCTAAAACCTTTATTCTCAAAACCTGGCTTTATCCAAAAATAACCTTGACTTAGATTTTATAATCTATACTATATTCCCAGAATTACGGGGTTCTTTGTGACTAACTCCGAGAAAGTGCCTCACTTAAACGAATATAAGGGCTTTCCCGATAAGTTGTTAGTTCTTTTTACTAAAGGATTCCTATTTTATTAATGAAATTGTTTAGGTTTTCTGAAGATGTAGACCCTTTTTTTTCTACAAACGATATAAATAAGGGTTTGACCCATCAAGACTAATTCATAATTCTAAGTCCAAGCCAAGATCCTGTGCTAGTTAGATTATCTTTATAGTAGTACTCTAATTTCAGTTTTATTAAAGGACTCGGTTTAGCAAATACCTTAATTACAAGAAAAAATCCTCTATTATTAGTAAAAATTATCAGAATAGTAATTAATAGAGAGTCCTAAATGAATTTACCTGAATCAAGTCCTAGCTTGAAAACTGGGAGCTCCCATATAGTTAAGCCTAATTAATACTTATCCTATATATTATGTACCAGGGTTCCTTGTTTAAGAGATTTTATGTTACTTATAAGTCAGTAAAGTTGTTATTTTGTAGTAAGTTAGGGAATCAAGGGTTTGTAAGTTATAGGATTAAAGTATATTTGTTATACTTTACTTTGACTTTACTAAAGAGTCTCAAAAGCTACTTGGACAAAAAATTCTTTTTAAAATCCAAATTCTTCATTCCCTAGGTTTAAGGTATTTCTTTTAGGAATTCAGGAAAGACTTCGTAGAGGTATGTATTTTAAGGATTCTAGTTACTAGAAAGCCGGGTTGAGATGAGATAAACCCGCTTTCTAGTATATTATAGAGTACTTACTACCAAGATACGTTGGAAATTTAGAATGTTAGACAAAGTTCATATCATTCAAGTCCCCTATATTCTAATGCACTTTTTAGTTTTATACTGACCTTATTCTGAGTTTTCCTATATTTACTGAAAACAAGTTGAAGCTATATATTAGAGTAAAAAGACAAATCCTGCATTAGGGGCTCCTCCTTTTCTTCTGCCGGGTTTGGCATGAAAAAAAGGACTTTAAGAGAGAAATCTTACTTAATATCTTCGTTTTCTTACTTTCTTACGGGATTTCATGCCTTAAATGTATAAAGAAAAATATACAAAATTCCTTTTATAAATGAAACCCAAGGAAATTGCTTCTAAAAAGCAGGGACCTTACCGACAAATTTCTACAATAAATAAGACAAAGATATAGAAAAATAAGGTTCCAAATCACGTATATAGAATAGATATAGAATTACGACTTTTAGTGTATTTTAAGTAATTGAGCTCTCTTCTAAAAGGTACAAACCTTACTTTAACGGGTTCCCTTAGTAAATCAAGCCGTAACATAATCAGAATTCAAGGGTTCCAATCCTATTACTTATACTAGATACTGGTTTATAGATAACTTCCAAAAGCGGAGTCGTATTCTATCGACTGATTCAGACCAATTTCTAGAATCAATTACTTCGTACCATCAGCAAAAGTGGGTTAGGGTGGTAGAAAGAATCCTATTTTCAAAGAAGTTCTCTCAAACGGCTGAAAAGCTTTGATAGGCAGGACAGGTTTTTGGTGAAAGACAATCCTGAAGTGAAGAATTGACTTACTATCTTCTTAACCTGTATATCATACCTTTTTTACTCTGTATAATACTAGTCTCTGTATACTGTACTCCTCTTCTTGCAGCCATCTTTTCTTGTTGCCGGTACTTTTATTACGGGTATTAGGAAAATTCCTTTTAGGATAATTGAAAAATTTGGTTAATTAGAATCTTTTTTTGCTAATTCCAAGAGGAAGTCTACTTTACTAATCTGTGAAACGGCAATGGAACCCTCACCAAAGGTCATGCTGTAACCTAATACAATTTTGGGGAAAAGTCTTCAAAACCGACCGGGTAACTTAGCGCAACCATGGTATTCACCAATCAGGAAGAAAACCCAGTGGGGCAAGGTCAACAATCGAGCATTTGTTTAAATAGTAATAGGTAGTGATAGGAAGAAATTAAGCCTAGATAGAAAACGGCCTGGATCTTGCCAATCCTGGGTTTCAAGATAGACTTTTAATGTTAGGTTTAATTAAAGTGTACGTATAATGGGACCTCGGGAGTTTACATACCCCTTCACAAAATAAAAATAGTATGCAAGAATTAAGACCCTTTGTTCTCTTAAAAGAAATTACGATAAACTCCATATAGATCAAGGAACAAACCTTTTTAGGTATTAAAAGCCGCTACTTTAGCTTAGATATACAAACTACAAGTTACAAGGGAATTTAAAGGATAAGAATGTACTCAAATTTTTAAGTTAAAGAGGGGCGCTTGCTCTGTGGCACCTATTGATTATAATAGCTTGTGCCTTTTTTAGTACAATTCTTGGGGGTACCCAGGATTTATCACGAGCGTTAGGTAATATTATGAAATCTTAGTATTTGTTAAAATTCTTTCTAGAATTAAAATGCAATAAAGATATCTTGAGCTCAAATAGACGGAAACTTTCTTAAGTAGATCACTCGTTAAGATTATGTATGCACAAGGGTTTGAATCCTATTACTAAAAAGCTATTTTGAGGGATACTCAGGGAAACTATAGACACTGGTCTCTCTCAAGAATGTATAAAAACAGAAGAGCTGTTAATGAAGTTTTAAAATGGATTCTCCTATGATTGATACCTTTGATTCTAAAGAAAAACTTATAAGGAAATTCTTACCGACCTGCAAACCTAAGGCTTCAACTAAGTATAAATAGCTAGTACACTGTAACTAAGGAGGCCCTTCTTAAAACAAAAGATTTAAATATACCGGACGCCCATAAGAGTACTCAATGTAACACAGAACTTCTATTTGCTAGCTAAATTTCTCGACCCAAAAGCATAAAATATTAGGATAAAATAACGCTGGACAGTCAGCTGGGCGTACTCTTGGTTAGTTAAAAAGCTCGAACAAAGTTAAGAAAAAAGAATTCACAAAGGCATACCGGGATAAGTACAAGGAATGGGTTAAACAACACAAAATACCGTAAACTTATAATAAAAGAATGAAAAACATCAGACAAAGATCCATAAAATCGAGTCTCTTACTAACGGATTTAAATGAAGGAGTTCCAACAATTATTATTTGCTATACCCCTTTCTAATATTTAGATCCTTTAGCTCTATGGACTCATTTTTAACATAAAAGAGGGTTTCCTAAGTAGTTTACTAACGTAAGTAAATTACAAATCAAGTCTAATTAATTGGGTTTTGGGGGCAACATACCTAATCATTTCTGACAAGTATTCTATGTTTTATTATACTACGTCTTAGTGAAGTTAATTATAAAACAACTGGATTAACTAGGGTTAGTTCGAACTATTTTAGTGTAGAAGAGAGCCCTAACGTATGAGGCATAATAGAAGTAATACTTAATAACAACACTATCCAACAGTAACAAAAAGAAATTAGTGTATATAGTGGGTAGGTAAACCCTTATAGAATATATACAAGAACTCCTCTGTAGTTTTATTTAAAAAATTCCGGTACTTTACTTTGGTCATAGGCGTAAATACCTTAAAAGACAATTCCCTTTTGAACTAAATCTCCCTAATATTAACCAAGAATTTTAGGACTTAGAATAAGCTGTAAGCTAACTATCTATTTAGAGGACTTCCTTAAAGGACATATATCTCTCATGTCAAAACCGAAGAGTTTCATATAACCATATTGAATCTAATCTCTTTAATAGTTAACGCGGCACCTACCATTCCCATTCCGCTCGTGAACAAAGATGCTTAATCTAAAATTTAAAATTACACGGTAAGGCAAACAGATTGCTTTTTCACTCCTATATACA
The DNA here is from genome assembly GCA_036897465.1 of Pelargonium australe. Lineage (NCBI taxonomy): Eukaryota > Viridiplantae > Streptophyta > Magnoliopsida > Geraniales > Geraniaceae > Pelargonium > Pelargonium australe. The sequence continues at coordinate 42,894 of JAYMTH010000024.1, forward strand.
TTGATTATAGGCAGTCCCTTGTAATGAAGGAGTTAAGTTATTCGTTATCCCTAGGGACATAGGGGTTCTGAGTCTTCTATCTTTGCAATATTGTACGCACCTCTTCATAGCTTTCTTTCCCGAATATTTGGGGTTTATTAACTAGTAATCGTGTTTTTTAGTTTAGTAGGCCTTGAAACAATAGAGTTAGCTTGTGCCGTTCCTTTAAACAGAAAGCTACTCATGACTTAGACCCAACCTCATTTTTTCTAGAACCAAGATTCTCCTGAGCTAGAAAAGGGTATATTCAAAGAGGTAAAGTGGTTATGCTTCCCAGCGTCTAAGCGCAAGTTTCAGAGTTTTTTAGGGTATCCTACAAAAGGGAGAATTTTATAGTACTTAGTTATACTCAAGAATATTCATACTTACTGAAAAAGTTAAAAAGTAAAGAAGTCTTCCCAAAGGGTTACCATTTCTAGAAGGCCCGAACTAAAGTTTATGGGACTTGTAAATTCGACATGGCATACGGCCTCGTTTAAAAAGCCTCATAACAAATTTTCGAGGTAGGATATATCAAGTCATCAAAAGGAAATTGATAGGTGAACCTATGACTTACAGGTTAATTATATACTTCGTGTTTCTAGGCCACTATTATGAAAGAAACTTAGTTCTTCTATGTAAAGGCTTTATTCCTCGCAAAACAAAAGGAAAATAAGAGTTACTTTTGTCTACAACTCAGAATTTTACCACTAAACTGTGTAACAACTCCTACTTATAAGAAACACTTAATCTTAAGAGAGAGAGAAGTCCCTTACTAGCATACCAATCCTGGGCAAAAAAGTTCATAGAATTACATAACATTCCTTTCATTTTTGAAAGCAATTCTGTAGACAGACAACTAGAACTCTCGATGAATAAGCTCTAACAGGAAAAAGCCTCTATAAGACATAAAAAATAACTATCTGAGATCTCTCTAAAAAAGGAGACCTACTTATCTTAGATAAAGATAAGACTAGATTAATCAATTCTCGAGCTCATTCATGACAGCTCCACTTTTTATTAAAGGACATATTCCCGACACTGAAAGTCCAAAACAACTTTAGGAAACTGGGCATTTTAGAGCAGTTATAATATAAAATAAACTTTTTTGTAGCATGCTTTAAAGGGAAGGTATTAAGTCTCCAAAGTAACTACAAAAGTCAAGCCCTGTCATAAGGAAGAAAACCTATACCTTATTCTCCAAATAAAGCTTTGTTAGACATTTTGTTTCCTAACTACAAAGCACTTTTATTGCCAATTTGGAACTCTAATAGATTCACTTAAAAAAAAAAAGGGTGCGTTTATAAAGGATTAATTGACTTACTCGGGTTATATAGAAATTAGGACAGTTTTTAAAAGACAGGAGACACGACTTGAGCATTGGGAGTCAATTTTCTATGTAAACGGAATGCAAAGGTACTTTTAGAACTCAGAATACAGAAGCAACGAAGGACTCTTTTCTATTTTTAGTAAAATAAACAAAGCATGACCTGAAGTTATGTTTTATGTAGAGGAATGCCTACCCGTGCACCTTGTCATTGTTAGGAACGCCTCTATACCTCTATTAAGTCTTGCATTAGTATTCCTTAACGAAGAAAGATAAGGATCCTATACGTTAAGTACTAGTTACTTGCCGGAAATAACAATAGAAAGAGCTTCTAATATATTTTATTTACTATGCTATGCCCCGCTCTAAACTTGTAAGTAAACTTAAAAGTATATCTTTATACTTAATTATAGGCTGGGGATTCAAATTACCTAACGCGAGTCGCTTAGGGTGCTGCAGTTTCTTGCTAAACTACTTCTTTGCAACCGGATTTCCTAAAAATACTAACTACGAAAACTCAGAAATAGGAACTCTTTGATCTATAACTGAAATTCACACTATCTATCCTGGTTCCTATGAACAGTGGATCAACCTTTATATCCGATGGGAAGGCATGCTAATGGCATAATTATAGATAGTGAATCTCAATTACTATTACAGATACCAATTCAATCTGAGACATTTCCAATGCCTGATTCGTATTTAGGTATAGGAATCTAAAAGAGGGAACAAAAAAGAACTTGGTTATATGCTTAAGCTTTTACAGAATAGTAATAAACTCTATTGTTGTAGAGCTGCTGGTACGACCCTGGTTAGTACTCAAATTATGGCAGGTAACATGACACTGCTCAAAGCTAATAGGTTCTTACATGTAAAGTATTAGTATTTCGTAGGTGGTGGTTTACTAGCGGGTATAAGATCCACAAAGGACTTTCCGAGGTTTCGAATCTTTGCATGTTCCTACTAAAAAGGTGCTCTACCGAACTGAGCTATACACCCTCAGATCAGATAAAGGGTTCCCTGAGAAAGTCTTGTAACGAAAGAGAATCCATAACGAGTTTTTCTATATACGTGATTCCACATTTTACTACTAACTACATTGGAAAGCATATACTAAAAACTCTATTACTTATATAATATCAGCGATTCTAATTCCTTGGTATTTTAAGTAAAACAAGAGTTAGAAGTTATGAATAAGGTTAAGAAGAAAGGTTTACAAGAGTAGATAGCTCAACTGAGTATAGCAAGAATTCGGGTCAGTCAAATTATCACTATATAACTAGGATTTATTTATAAAGAACTTTTTCTTATAGCTTGCTTTACACGCAAAATAATTTTTTGGTAAACTCAGTACGGAAGTCCCGAGATATATAAATCCAAGAAAAAGCTTTAGTTCACAAGAATTAGTAGGAATCATATGACAGTAATAATAATAATAATAATTCTATTTTGATTCTTATAGATTTGTGTTCCTGACTTAGCCTAGATTAAGGGCTTTCCGGAATATTGAAGATTTAGTAATTACGAATTACAAGTCGAAACTACCGTAAGATATAGGCTTTGTGTGCTCTTTTTAGTTATATATTAGAGTTCTACTTAAGTACGTTACCCACGGGATTACCCTAGATTCTGTAAATCGCATATGATCAAAGGGTCTTGAAAACCTAGTCTGGAAAAATCCTTCTCAGGTTCTTTATTATTCTTATCAAGGCTTCGCTTCAGTAGCGCTGCTGGAAGATACAGGGGTCCTTTTTAGTAGGGTATAGCAGGTTTTTCAGTCCTTGTTTTATAACATTATTGTGACTAAGCTTGTACAGATGCTTTAAAAGTAGTAATATAATATTGAGTTTTTCTCCTAATTCGGGGAAATACAAAAAGAGTACCCGAGAGGAACTTGGACTCTAAGCCGAAGCTAGTATCTTATAATATAGTCTATTAAGTAAAGTTCATTAATATTTCATAGGGTAAACCCAATTTCGTTTTTCTTAATTCTTCGGCATAAGTAAAACAGCAGTCTATAGGAACCCTTAATATAGAACAAATGATAGCTTTAGTATAAAATGAACCTAACTGGGCTGTTTCCTCTATTAAAAAGCAGGAAGTAAAACTGTGCCGATTTATTAAGAGTATCAGGCTCTTTCCAACTATAATAAAATAAGAAATTTCTTTACTGACTTAAATTTAAAATCCTACTTTTCTTGTAACTGGATTTCACAGATAGGCTTAGTTTTATAAATAATTAAGCAATAGGGAGTCCTCCTCGTTTTAAAATTTCTACTACTTTGTAAACCCCGATTTCCTATTATTCTTAAATTCCTGAGATGCGATAGGCCGCAATAACTGATATTCCCAGTTATTGCAGTAAAGTAAGGAGTCCTCTCTAAAAGAAAGCAACAGCACACCCGTAAGGAGCCCATACCCGCGATTACCCCTTAAAAAAAAAAGAAATCTATAATACTAAACCCCTTAAAATAAAGACTAACCAAAAATAAATAAACTATACGCGCTCAAAATTCAACAAGTTAGGAACTCCTGAGTAAAATTGTATAAGCTGAGGAGAGTTTAAAGAAGACTTATATTTTCTAAGAGATAAGAAATCTTGGTATAATGGTGTTTGTAAGGCACTCTAAATAAAAAATCCTTTTAAGAAAAGCTTCAGTAAAGAAACGGGACACTTCCAAGCCATCAAAGAGCTCTTTTCTTAAAGCGGATCCTGATGTATAGCGTAAAATGGGGGAGGGACAACAACGATACCAATTTATAAGGGCCCTGCGTCTGCCAAAAAAAGGAACTTTTTTTAAATATCTAGCAATTAACCCTGAATGCTGTTAATAAATTCCACAGCAATTGTTCCTCTGACTCGAAAGGTTATCACGAAAATGGCTAATCCAATAGCCGACTCTGCCGCTGCTACTGTTAGAACCATTAAGGCAAAGACCTGCCCCATCATATCATCTAGGCAAACAGAGAATACCAAGAAGTTGAAATTGACAGCTAATAACATGAGTTCTATAGACATTAACATGATGAGGATGTTTCTTCTATTAAGTAGAATTCCCCAGATACCTATAAGAAAGATAAGAATAGCAAAAGTAAGATATTGTATAGGATCCATTTTTTTTTACAAGGTTTTAAAATTCTAGGACAAATTCAAATGTTATAAGATGAGCTTCGACTTTTGAACCTCCGTTTAGGTTTTCATGTGTAAGTTACTTTACCTGCGTTTCAAAATGAAGTAAGAAGTAGATCCAAGAGTCCCCGAATTTTGATTAGTTTAATATTTAGAGTTCTTTTAATTCTTTATTTAAGTGATTGACTTTGTTTCCTTTTTTGAATTGAAAAGAGTTTGTGAAAACGAGAATACCGCCTAAACTAATTTTAAACGAGAAATTACACCTTTTTTTTTAATAAGCCTATTCGCAGGGGGTATCGTTAACTTCATAAGTAGCTCGCCAAAAAGTTAGGTAAGTAAGTTCCTTACAAAAACTAAAATAGATAATAAATTCAAGAAGTATGTATATACGAGTAAGGGAGTTCCCTGGTTTTCAAAAGTAGCAATATCTCTTCTTAATTTGGGAATTAGAATCACTTAGATAAAAATCTTTATTTTGCTCATCTCTCCTATTCCTCCAGCCTTATTAATTCGAACCTAACTCTTGGTTTCACTAGGCTATATCTTAGATCCGGCATTCTCTTTTGATGGTTAGAACGGAGCTATCCTTTCGGACATGCCAAAGGTTCAAGTTGAGTAAACTGGGGTTCCCTTTTTAGTAGTCCTTTTTTTTTTGTTTTGCTATAGAGTAGCCTGGATTCTGGTTTCGTACTAATTTATATAGCATAGAACCCGTTTTTGAAAAGAGGTAAGATGTAAAAGAATGAAAATAAATGTAACTGCAACTCTTCTTAATAGTGCTGTTCCACTTTCCAGATTCTCTAAGCCCTGATAAAAGGATCTCCTTGCAATGTATCTTCGGTATGGGGCCCCTTGGAGTTTATATCCTATACCTATTAATTTCTGATTCGTAAAGTTGCAATATGTTGGTTTACGCTTTTCTGTTTACATTGCAAATAAACTCCTTGTTTTAAGTTTTCATTCAGGTTTACTCGATAAGATTTCTCAATTTATGTACTAGGTTTTTAGGAATCATCCTGAGAGTTTGTTCAAAGTATAAGTTTGCTCCTTTTGGTCCCGATCTACTCGTCATCAGAATCACTTAAATAGATTTACTCTTTTTAGATCCCTAAACCCCTATTAAGTAAACACTCGCTAAAACCAGTCGTCTTATTTACTAAAACCCTTAATAAAGTAATCCCTTATTAAATCAGTTTTCATTTAGGACACAAAGCTCCTGTTTTAGCAAACTAAATAGATTCTATAATGTTTACAGAAAATCAAAGCCAACATAAAAACTACTTGGACCGACAAGAGGTACCCTATCATTTTAACTTATTTGACCCTAGTGGATTCCTTTGAAGCAATTCTTTTGAAAAAGTAGAAAAAAAAAAGTAGTGATGCTAGAGAGGCCCTCCTAGTTATATGTCCCTGTGAATCTCAAAATTTAGTAAAGTAATAAAATTTAAGGAATCGGGAATAAAAAGGGGTTCTACTCATATTTTTTACTTAGTCGAGATGAGATTAAAACCAAAAATCCCTAAATATATAACCGTACTCATATTTCCAGCCAAATACCGATTCCTATAACCATTCGGTTAACAGCTTCAGTGGTCTAACACCCATTTTTTAGTCAGAATTCTGCGCTGTCAATACCAAGCTGAGATGAAAAAAAATACAGGATTTCACAGATTGCGAACTTCTTGCGATTACCTAGTTTTTACTAAATAGTTCCATTTAACTAACTGAATTCAGAACTGTAACTAATGGGTCCTAGAGTACTTTATACAAGAGAGACCCTTGTTCTTCTAGTATATATATTTCTTTAACTTCCCTAATTCTTAAAGCCTTTACCTAGAACAAGAAAACGGAACCTCACACTCGATCCAAGTCTTGTGGCCCTACCTATCTACCCTATTACAAAACAGAGATAATTAAATTACACACCTTGTCGATATTTATGACCATTATCCTATATTGCATAGCACATAGCTGGCTTTGTACTTTAAACCCGTCTGCTAATAAGCAACTCTAAGTTTTGCTAGTTATAATTTTTACAATCTGGGATCCCTAGATGGCGGAGTGGAGCCTTACTTCCCTACAAATCTTATCTAAAAGTTGAAAATGCTTAAAAGAAAGGAAGGCGACTAAGAATACTCTAACTTATTAAAAGCTTTGATAGAACCCATTGTTTCACTAATTGGTATCCTCCTTTGATATTTAGTATAGTGTTGGTTGATAAGAAAAACTTAATTTAAAGTGTCCCCCGTTATAACAGTAAATCCTTTAGTAGGAGTCAAGCTTCTCTATGCCCGATATTGTAAACTTCTTGTACAAATCAATTCAAAGTAGAGTCTCAGCTAAGGCACTTTGTTTAAGTTGTATCGGGAAGAGCTAAGTCAGGGTATTCCTAAAGTAAAAGCTAAAGTCGCCGGACTATTTGACTATTTGTCAGTGTGCCTTTAGGTACTATTTAGAGTTATTAGTAGACTTGCATAAGCTATATCGAGGATCCTTATGAAAGGGGTTGCCTCAAAAGGGGATTCAACGGCTTTATTATCAGGACCCTTACTACGAAGTGAGGCGATGGTTAAATATCTTGTACGAGATGTACTTACCAGGGAGTATATACTAAATATAAAAAGTAAAGTCTTATACCTATCTTATAGAGCTTTTAAAGGGTACGCCCTCAAGTATTTAAATTGCAAAATAAAGTCATCCATTAATTGGGGTTTTATTATGTTCTAGGCCCGTGAGAAAGGGTTTATTACAACGGCGACGAAGAAAACTAAGAATAACTTACATACAAAGTTACTGAAGTAGTTATAATGTACAAGAAATCCTTCTCGTTTTTCTCTTTACCTTACTATATGACGTCGAATGTAATCGCTTTAAACAGCAAGGAAATTTCAGTGCATGCCTAATTTCTAGTAGATTCTTACAAGAAGGCTTTCTATGTCATATTAAGATTTCAAAAATCTAATTACCGAAAGTGTAAGACTTGAAAATAGCCTAATAGTCAGATACAATTCCCTTTTATCAAAAGTGTACTCAAGGCCCGAAGTGAAAGCGTCTCTTATCCTACAACATCTTTTTGTGTAGGAACAGTAAAACTAAAAGAGTAACTTATTACGCCCGTGTTTAAGGTCACATACTTTTGAAGTGCCTGTTACGGATCCACCTATTCTGTAGTAAGTTAAGCTTACAACATGGAATTCTTAAAAAAATACAGGAATTAAAAATTTCTTTTTAGCTAACTTGAAGTTTTCAGTTCAGCAATAGTAAGTAACCTAGAATACAGTTAACCCTTAAAAAACCCACACAAGGCCCTAAAAAGTCTTAAAGTAGTTCTATTTAATTTCGTCTATGACTCCTCCTTATGATTTAAAGGGTTTGACTTTGCTATGCTGTATACAAAGTGTTTTTTCTATCTCTTGGCCTTGCAAAAACTCGAGCTTGTGTACGGTAATCCCCACAGTCGGTTTTCTTAAGATAATGCCCTGTTTTATTGCTACCTTCTACCAACTTGCTTTTTACTTTGTATGAAAAGTACTCGGTTTTTATAGACTTCAAATAAGGGTAAGTACCAAAATATTTATATAATGTCTTTTTTTTGTCTGATTTGCATTCTAAGTAAATTTAACCTAGCCAAGCTTTTTACAAGTCTCTTATTGCCCTTACAATCCTACAGCAAGTTTCGAAATTATCAGTGATTTTTTCCTATATTAGAAAAATTCTTGATTTATCTCAAATCCCTCATAATCAAATCTTTCATAAGTAGTTTACTCGAGTTGAAACCTTTGCCCATGGATTCCATGAACCAATGTTCTACCAACTGAACTATCTAAGCCTCTGGATAGTTCTAACTAAGCAAGTAGAGTTCACATATTATTCAGCTAATTATTAAGGTGCTATAGGATAAAATTTTTGTATAAAACACGGGATACTCCTTTATCGTGTATTAAGAGAAGTGGGATACAAAGTTCTATTATCTTATTAGAGTATATCCCGAATTCCCTTGCGAATTTGTTCCTTGAATGCAAGGGGTTTAGCAAATTTATTCTTGAAAAGGGAGTTTCTACTAGGAACGCCTGGAGTAGAGCGAGGTAAAAAAATATAGTTAAATAAATTAAGTAAGCAAGAGCCCTATTCCTTCGCTGGATTGCCCTTCGTTTTTTTAGCAGAGTAAAGAAAACTACTATTTTAGCAATAAGTAAAGTGGGCACTCCTGGTTAGGTAATACTATAATGAAAACTTGCGCCCAACTTAAACTACAAATATTTCAAAGAGAGATATTGCATTAAATTTTACTGACAAGTTTAGACAAAAAGGGTGCCCCTAGAATTCGTATACGGGTTTCACTCATTAGTTTAAAAGAATTCTTCAAGCTAAGCTGATAATAGTAAGTACTCAAAATTCTAAAAACATAAGGATTAACCCTTTTGCTATAGTACCCTGTTACCATTAATAAGACATACGCACAAGCAAATCTCTCTATCGAGCAATCCTTTTTACCTAGGGCTGGGATACTTATAAAATTGTAAGAGTTACTACACTACCTATATTATATTGGATTTGGGATTGCCGTGTCGAACTTATATATCCTAGTTTTATGCCCTTACTATTGAAGTAAATAAAACCTAGATATTTAATTTTTTAAAGGGTTTCCCACAAGGATCCCTTATATTACTTATTCAAGTATACCCCGCCTACCTCCATAAGGGAATTCCTTTCTTTAGCAGGCATGCACCAACAACTGCGCGGCATTTCCTAATACTGATCGTTTCTAAGAGATTGCCTTGCTACACTGTTCTTTCTCTAGAAAAGCTAGAGTTTTTTACACTTCAAATTACTTTGTCAAAAGGAATCCCTATAGCTGGGGAGAGAACCCCCTTTACTACAGGTATAAAAAAGAGACTCCCTTTAAGAGTTTAGTTATAAAAGCTTCTATATACCTTTGAAGAAGTAAGAACTTGCACTATAGCTTTTATGGTACTTTCTCAAAGAAACAACTAAGTAAAATAAGCGTAAAATAAGCAAATCTTGTAATTGAGCATAGTGAGGTACTTTTCATAGTTAGTAATTTTATATTATAGATTTTCTAGGAAATAGGAATTCTGTGAGTGCTTTTCTTTTCCTTTTGAGGTTTGGGAAATCTTTAATATTTTCAAGTTTTTGAGTCCAGAAATTAGAAATTAAACGTTTTACTTCTTATAAAGAATTAATTTGCATAAGAAAGACCGCATACCCGTAAGGAAGCCTTTTATACCTTGGGTAATAGACTTTACCACACTTCGTTGAATGCTTTTTATAGTATTAAGATCCCGTATTTCCGTTCCTAGATCGAAGCATTAGTCAGGATATATAGATAGTCTCCTTTTACTAATTTATTAGGCTGAGAAATTAGGCAGGGCCCTGTAAGAAACAATTACTGGATATGTTTTTCTGGGAGAAGGGTTCCAACCCAGGTAAAGTAAAACTGGACTCTCCTAAAAAGAATTAGGCTTCTTTTACTAGTGTTATCCCATCTACTCCTCTTGAAATTACACATGACGAAGTTTCTTATAAGATACATAAAGCCTTTTTTAAGCATACCCCTATAGACTTTTAATTACTTCTGGCCTGGACTAAATAAAGATAATAAAATTTAAGTTGACGCATTGTAAACTCATCCCTGCTTTTTGTCCTGTTATATGCTACTCCGAAAAAAGGAACTAGAAACCTTTTAAACTCAGGTTTTAGCCCTCTAGAACTTCTTAAATACAAAGCTTCTAATGGGATAGAGATACAGAATAAGAGGATCTTTTTAAGTAAGCAGTAGCTGGCTGTCATAACGTATCGTGTATACTAGAAAATACGATATAACATTACCCTTGTTCGCTCTGCTCCGGTCGGTAAGAGTAACCGTTACAATAATATCTAAGGTTTCTATCCTTTGTCTAGTAATAACTCCAACAAGGAAAGGAATCTGGTTTCTTAAACTCCTTTACCGTCTATACCTTTAAGTTTAAGGAGAATAGAATAAGTTCTCCTAAATCTAAATCCATTAGCTGCACTTCACTTGTTTTAGAACCAATTCTTTAACTCCTCTAATTTAGCTACACCGGCAGATAGAGATCCCAACCAGGAAATAAAGTCAGTCTAAGCTCAAGTATCTATTTTCCAAAACCAGTTAGACATGAAAAGGATTGTTAATTAGTACTAGCCGAAAAACACAGATTTAGCACGGTTAGGAAATTAAGTTTACAGAGCTAAAGCATTCACAACTCCCGCGATACCTTATAGCAACAGGATAAAGAACTGGAAAACTCTCTACCTACCCAGAAAGTACTTCTCCTTGCAATACAAAACTATCACAAATTAGAATCCTAGCATTCCAAAAAAGATAAAGAGATTCCGTATTCTGTAACTAGAATTCTCTCCTTTGCTTTCCAACTCTGTTGCTGCACTATTAGCATTAGAGAGTCCTTTATTTATATGTCCATTACCAAGAAAATCAGTGTCTAAGACTTTACCGGCAAGGATATTATAGAATCCTGGATGAATCCTGCCTTTAGCTACACCGGCTGCTTACAAAGAGCACTAACAAACCAAGCAAGGAATAACATAAATAGTTCGGTTTTCCTAGAGTATAGAATCCGATCGATCTTTCTTTTCCATTGTAGCAAGGTACGAAGTTCTTATTCCGATAATTCTGTTTAGCAGGTAAAGGTAAACTGGTAAGGGAGTTTTAGATAGAAACTGTATTCCTGGTTTTGGTGTTCCTAAAAGTCATAGGTTTCTTACACCTAAAAGTCATATCTTACAAATAATGATTGGAATATACGGGACAAGTTCCCTTAGAGAGCTCCGATAATTGTCTTAATTTTCTGTGTAATTCTAGAAATCCGATAAAAAGCAGGAACTTCCTTTTAGTAATTAGTATTACTTCAGCTCTTGGGTTCTGGGCTTTGTTCTCTATTGGGATTGCAGGAGGCATCTCAGGTAAAGGAGTCAAAATAGCTTCTTCTAAATAAAGAGTTCTAAATAATAAAGAAAAGGGAAAAACCATTAACCTATTTCCTTGTGCCTCCCCTCCCTACATTAGCTACAGAACTAATAGAACAATAGCAACAATGTAGGAATACTAACTCAAAAGGATACTCTATACTTGGTTATCTATCCTTCCACTAATACAATAAGAGCTATCTAATACAACTAATAGAACTAATTAGAATTATCCTATAAGAACTCTAATACATATCCTATACCTAATAATACTAATTACTAATCTATCTAAAAAAAAAAATAACTAATGTAGTATGTATATACTTATATAGACAATAGAATACAAGAACTATCTATTAGCTACTGTGCTATCAGCTACTGCTATCAATCAAGAAAGTAAGTCAAGTCATAAGAAGAAGATATATTGGGGATTCTAGTGTGCGGTATACATACTCATAATACTATTAGAACAAACCCTCCCTTACTTCGTGCCGGTCGGGGGATATAAGTGTTGCCCTCTTCCAAGCTGCCAAGCTATCATGCTGCCATCATCCATGCTACACAACTAGGTCTATCCTGTACCTATTCCCAATAGCCTATCATAACCTATCCTAATCTATCTGTCTTTCTTTTTTGGATATTACCTAAATGATTTTGAACCTCGCTCTAAATCCACGAATTCTCTAGTCTAAAGTCTAAGAAATCCTCTCGCCTGCTATCAGCTTAGATAAGACACTCACCGAGATCTCCCTTGCAATACCAAAACTTCTAGGCTCGCTTTAGCAAACACAGAATACAAAATTTTAGAATCACCTGCTATGTCACAGGATCGGGAGTAAACTACCTAGCTTTGGTTCGTTTCCATTAGGTACAAGAAAATCTGTTCTTTACCGGCTTAAACAGATAGATCGGCTTACAAGCTTTCTAGCATCAAGATAAAAAGGAATTAATTGACTCCTTAGCTCCAGTGGAATTCTTAGGAAGGAAGCCTCAGCTGTCTTTTAGCAGCACTTGCCTTTCTTCAATCAGTTAATGCGAATGACTAGAATGAATCAGTAGCCGGTTTGTAGATTAAGGCATTTCCATATCGATTAATAGTTTTCCCTTACTATTTTTTATTCTCCCAAGAAGGAATCTGGTTGATGTCTCTTATTAAACTTAAACTCCTTTAGCACTGTCAATATAGATCGGAATAGTAACATCGATTAAGAATTCTGAGTCTCTTTCCTAAAACAAATAGTAAAACTCTGCTTGCTATACACAATTATCAAAATAAAACTCTCTAAGTCTAAGAATACAAAACCCAGAATCAGTTATCCCTTGCTATACAGAAGGTCGAGCTACAACCAATGCAGCCAAGCTTGAATGTACAAGTTAGTAAATATCAATAGAATACAATGTCTCTCTTATAAAGTAAGCTATTCAGTACCGTCATAATAAAGGAAATAGCTACAATTAGCTGTCTTTCCTGCAGTCCCAACCTGAGCCGATTGAACAAATGTAAGCAGAGGATTTCTAGTTCGGTCGTATTTATAGTTAGGAATCTACTCTATACAAAGACAAGAATACAAGCTACACTGGCAAAGGACTTCCTTCAACTAAAAAGAATCTGTTATCCTTTCTTTACAAAACCAAGAGCTACAATTATAAGCATTGTAAGCTGTACCACTTCCGTTCAGGGTAACAATAGAGGTTGAGACCTTTCCTTTAATAGAATCAGTTTCTTAAACTCATTAGCTTGCGATTAAGTATTATCATCGGAATAAGAACTTCGTACCTTTAGCAACAGGGAATTTCCTAAATCCTAAACAATCTGTAACTCTTAGCAATTCTTAGGAATCTCACACAAGAACTCCTAGCTGACTTTACAAACACAGAATACAAAGGCTTTGCACTTGGACTAGAATATGTTATCCTAGCTGCACTTGGTTTTCCCTTATATTCCATTAGAATCTATTTCAATTGACTGCTATCTATGTCCTTTCATCTGCTGCTCGCTAAGACAAGAAGCAAAACTCTGATGTGTACCGGTTCGGGAAATGTTGAAGTTGACAGTGATAAAGCATTAACTGGCGATACCATCCATAATAAGAAGGACTGTCCTCCATTAGCAGCCAAGCAAGAACCAAACAAAGCCAATTACTTTTCCTCCTGTCCATTACAGACGGAAGAAAGCTCTCTATCTAATCTTAACACAGAACAAAAAGAATAATATTAGAGGGTTCCATAAGTATCTGGTTTATCCAATATAATTCCTATAGTGTAAGTAAGTTACTTATTATTTATCAGGTTATTTATCAGGAACCTGAATTCTGAGTCTCTGAAGAAATAGAATCGGTTTATGTAGCAACACCGTCTATAAGCTAAAGCTACTGTGCAAGGACATTAGCAGCACTTGGTTTTCTATTCCAGCAGCAGAAGAAGGAATATTCTGTCTATTCCGAGCTCCCTTATTTTCTAGTTTTACTTGGTAAGGCAAGATTTATCTTGTCTTAGTTGTGCTTATCGCTAGATATAACCTTAGGAAAGTATATAGACAAATCCCTCTTACCGACTAAACCCTTTAGGAGGTTAAGGCAAAATAGAGTATATGATAGATAGTTAACCTCACACTAGAAGCAACATCATATTCTTAACTTCTTTTTGACTTCATTTACTTGACTCCCAGCTTTAGCTTAAGTTCTCTATCTATTTATAATTTATAATTCAAAAAAGAAACCTAAAAAACCCCTTCAATTCCGATGACGAAATATCCAGTAATAATATCAACAGGAAAAAGACTTAACGAATTCTACTTTCATTTTATACAAGTTAATTAGGACTGCCTTAAGTAAGGAATACTAAACCAAACATACCTAATCTTTATATCAATTCTTCCTTTTATTCCCAGAAAAGATACCTCTGTTTTGTACATTTAACCAAGAAAATGTTGGATTTCCCCTACTCTGAAATAGACCTTGAGCCCTTAACTAAATCCTTAAAGTTATGCCTATTCTGCTAAAACAGGACATCAGCAAGACAGCAGCTTCCCTTTAGAAAAAAAAGGCTTGTTCAGGAATTCTTACTAATTAATATCTACGGTATTAGGGATAGGGTAATTGGCTAACTTACAACAGACTAGCTAGAAAAGCTGGCCATTAATTAGAGGGATTTACCTTACATTAGATTCTTTATTACACAGCCAGTACAGCAAGGGACAGAGGAAAAGCACTAGTAACCCTTTTTTTTTAGGAGAATACCTCTTGCTCTATGTATTTTATCGTTAACGAGGGGTAGAGCCTTATAATGAGTACATCATTCTACCTGACCGCAGTCTAACGGAGGGAGGGAATTAGAAAAAGAGTCTTCTGATAGTACATACTTACACTGTGACCAACTACTACTACAAAAGCAGACTCTCCTAAATCAATTTCCTGGACTTACTCTCTGATAGGAGAACTGATTCTATTTGTTTTAGTTGTAGCTAATTGGTATTCTTGTATTCTGTAAGCCGGTAAAGGAATTATAAGGAATAACATAAACAGATTCTCTAACCGATAGATTCCATTTCTCTTAAGTTGTTTCTTAGCTGTAATTCCTTGTAGGCAAAGGAGTTGGTATATCGCCCAGAGAGTTTATACTCTTACGTAACGAGAAAACTATTCCGGATTTCCTAACTTGTCCACATCGGTATTTTCTTGTACATGCTGAATCGGTTTTCTTAGATTCCTAACTATTTTCTAACTAGAAAGACTCTCTTTTGTTCTAACCTTGTAAGCCGCTCTAGCAGTTGTTGACAGTTGTGCTAATGGAAAAGCTAGTGAAAGACAGCTTGTATTAATCCTTCTGTTGCTTGCGGTGTAGCTATTGTCTTTTTGAGAGCAAGCTTACCTTGTCTTCTTGGTTTTGGATAGGAACAGTGGATAACAGAAACCAGATAATTATCCTCTTTGTATAAGGTACGAAGGTTCTTTCCTTTCCTTATATTACAGAGGCTGACTGAGGATTCTTATTCGACTAGAGAATTAATGGATAAGGCTCTCATCAAGTACAAGAAGTAAAATCCCGGACAAGTTTGTAAATGGAAATTAATAAGTTTTCCTTGGTAAACCCTTCACAACAAACAAAGAGCGATACCATCATAAACATAAAGACAAGAGAATCTGTTTCTGTTATTAGACTCATTTCCCTGCGATTCAGAAAGAGCTACACTTCCTTAGGCTCGCTTTCAAAGAAGAAGAGTGAGACTGACTCTTCACTTCAATTTACTTCTTTCCGATTTGCTAACTTGACAAGAACTTTATAGACTAAGACTCCACCAATAGTATACACACAAATAAGAATAGTTCACAATCAATACCTGGCAGAATAGAAAGAAGCTAATAGAAGAGGAGGTCGCTTTTGTTCATTGAGTGAGAGGGAGGTTATAGAACTACAATTGCACTAAACTACTTACGAATCTAACTAGAATCTCTTGACAGGAACCTAGAAGCTAGAGGCATAAGCAATAGACACTGATTCTGGGATATCTTTACCATATTATAGACTCTTTCCTATTCTTTACTGGGGAAAATCAAGAAGTACTAGGAGCCCTCTTTGCGCATACTAAGCGCCATAATCCCTAACTCGAAACCACGTCATATATGACTGGGAACATAAGACTGAAACTTTCTAAGCTACTTACGAGAAACCAACTACTTTATTAAACTAAAATTCCTTATTTGAGAGAAATGAAAGTCAAAATCTGATCCATTTGCAACTTTATCCACGCAAGGTGTGATTTCCCTGTAGAGACCGCAGATAAGAGTCTTAGAAAAATAGGATTGAAAGATTCTATACTTATATACTCTGTCGTCTAGGAGAGCCCAATTCCTAGAGGAGAATGCTGAGTAAGATGTCTTTCTAGAGGTATCTAGAGGTATGAAATATTCTTCTTTCTATATAGAATAAAAGCTTTTCAATAATTTCATGAAAAACAGACACTTTATTTGTTCCATTTTGTTCAATTCCTTACTAAAATCTAAGTAGTTTCTTCCAGGTTTAGGGGTTCTTAATCATCTTACGAACTGGGAAAGCTGTTAATGGGATTTCCTATAGAGATTATTAGATAGTATAGACCAGAAAACCTAGGACTTTAGCCTCAGCTCTTTACCAACTATTCGTCGCTAGCATCTTTCTTCTTTTTATTGACTTAATTCCTCATATGACTCCCTTCTTACTTAAGAGTTTTAGTTAGTAGGAGCTATACCAGTACTCTTTGCTGCTTGCTATGCTTTAACCTTTCCTTATGTGGGGTTCCCTTTCTAAATCCAGAGATAGTGAATTACTTAGAGGTTAGGGGTTGTCTTTCATAAACAAGATAAATAAAGTAATCGTTTTGAGTGTATGCTTTCTAATGTAGTAAGTACAGTTAAAAAGTGTGTGTTTGCGTGTGAAGTATGTATAATTTTTATCTATTTATTCTTTTCTTTGATCGATCCATGGGTTTTTACTTAACATGCTAAGGTTCAACTGGAGTTAACCTGAGTATTTCCTGTATTTTACATCAGTAGGAATAAAATAAAGTCTTTTACGATAAAACTTTTCCTTATCGGACGTATATACTAAATATATTAAGAAGGTAACTGGAAGCGGAAGATAAGCCATTTAGTACTTACACGTGGGATAAGAAAATCTAAGGATCCCGCACTACAAAAGGGATACCTTACCGGAGAAGATATTAGTAATAAATCTCAAACGGACCTCTTTATCATCTTATATAGGGATTTGTGTCGTAAATTTGTTATAGATGATAATAATAATAGAGTTACTCTCTAACTAAGTTATTCCTTAATTTATTAAAAGGATACCCTTTTTGCTAAAGAACAGATAAATAGGAGTTCTTGGTAGATTGGGCTAAGTACCATATATCCCCTTTTCAGTATCCTAATTTCGGAGCAGCCCCTATTTGACCCCTTTTTACATTATATCTGCCTTATAGATCTTTATATTAAGATGATGCCTGGACTTTTATAACTTTAAATTAAATAAGGAAACCTTGTATATAGGAATTATTTAGCCAAAACCTATTAACATAAAAGCTAGCGTAATATCATTTTGTTAAGCAAAAACGGAGGAGAGGAAAGCCTTGCCATTCTCCTTGTTGTGACAGTGCCTTTAGTATAGCTATATACCGTTTGCTTTAAAACCCTGTTCTGTTCCTTTGTTATCTTTTTGAGAGCCTTTGGTGTAATGGGACTTCTGCTCTGTATAGGAATAAAGACCACTTTCTTCATTTTGGTACCAAATATCTTATTAAAAGAAAGAACACATTTTCTATGTAGTTACCCTTCCTTCTTTCTTAGTTTGTCGTATACGTACGAGGGGGTTGGGTATTTATCAGTTTTGGTGTTATCGAGTAAGTTTTCCGCACTTAGTATTATTAACAACGAATCCACTAGGTAAATAAAACTCGTTATAAATTAAAATTTTTATCAAGTACAGTACTATATAAATTTATTTTCATTACAAACCCCTTTTTTATAATAAAGACTAAAAAGAACCTTTGACTAGTACCTAAAAACCTTGTAAATTGAAGGGGCCCCCCATCAATACGATCCTGATGCACGATTCGAAATATGTCAAAAGGGTTTAATAAGCCACCATTTCCTGTTGCCGCGTAGTACTTGTACCAAACCGTAAACCCGACCCCGAGCATTATACAATATATAAAATGTGTCCTTCCACCCAGTAAGCCGATCATTACATTCACTAGAATCCGAATTTTTATATTCCTTACCTTCCTATCATAAATACCAGTAAGCCCTCTACAAAGATGCGAGTGTAAGACCAATTCAATAGGGCATAAAGTAGCCCTCAGGACTGATAAGAGGTGCCAACGATTTAAGAATTCCTATAAAGGAGTCACCATACATAACTTTAGTTATAGAATAGATGTTTCAAAGAATTAATAAAGTTAAAACTCTGTCTTAATCTTACCTTGGTAAGTCTCCCCGCCTTTTTTCCTTTAGCGGAGGAGTAAGAGCCTGGGTCGCGCAAATTCTGTTATAGGAACCGGTTAGACTTAAAATTGCACTAGAATTTCTATTGGTTTTAGGTTATTTTTCAGTAAGCGTCCTTCTAGGAACTGCATCCTTTTGTTTCGATGTGACATAGTATTGTTAATTCATGTATTCATTTAAATATTGATAACAGGAGTTCCTAGATACAAAACTAGTGTGTCATTTTATAAGTTAAAGTTGTAGTATAACAAAAAGTCATACAATTTCAGAAAACTTTGTTTGCACTAGTTAGAACAAGTATTAAAAAGTTGCGCATGTAACCATTACAGTATCATTACGTACTTGACCACATTAGTCTTAGTGTATTTAGTTTTTCCCGGGGAACTCTTTTAAGGACTTACCAACTCTTTGTCCTATATGATAGCCACATTTACTAAAGAAAGGCTTTTATTACTTGTACCCCTTCTCCGTAGCAGTTACGTTTCCTTTCTAGTATATTTGCTGGGGCATAACAAGCTTTTTCTTTCCGATCTCATTTATTCGTATAACTCCATATTTTACTAAATTAATTTGACTTTGGTCAATAAATACTAAACTTTTTTTTATCAGCGCGCACCCTCGAAGTAGTTTAGTAGTCTAATAGACACTTAACCCACTTTGAAAAAAATAAAAAGCATAGCGCATGATGCAAACTCATCAAAAGAGTCCTTGTCTTGTAGAGCATTAAAACCTTTTATCTGGTATTTTTTACTTAATTAGACTTTATAGAAGAATTTAAAACACCCTATGAAACACTTAACAATTAGAATTACTATACCACTTTTTAAAACCTAAAGAACGGGGATCCTTTTCAGCCCCCTTCACTATTAACTAGATTTTTGGGTCTTTGAAATGAAGATGACACGATAGGGAATCCTCGCGCATACCAAACTGAACAAAGTAATTGCTGTACTTTTAATTCCAAGTTTATTTTGTTTAGTAATAAAGCCCTAACTCAGGTGGGAAACTAGAACAAACAATGGATTTATACCTAAATTATTAAGTTCTCCATCAATCAGAAACTCTCGTGCCTTAAATTAATCTAGCTTTCTACATACTCTTATGGATATTAAATAAGATGTATAGGCGCCCTCCTTTCGTACGAATTAAAAAAAAAGTTAGGAGAGAATTTAATTCATATTTATTAGTAACTCGCCGGGTTCCTTGCTTAAGCATTTGGATAATTGGTAAAGAGTATAGTTTTACTTTCGATTCAGAATAGAGAGGAATTTCACTTACAACCCGTGCTCGGTAGTTAAATGCTAAACATAAGAATAGGAATCTTAGTATAGAATTGGGAAGAGTAGGTATATCTTTATATAAGTATTGCCACAATATGACCTGCGTATGATATGGTTTCGGGGTTTAAACACCCTTGAGTATCCTTTTGAGTGACGGGTGCCCGAGATTCGATTTTAAATGCTTGAACTTACTACTTTCCAGACGTAATTTTCAACTCTAGAAATGCTTTTCTACATGAAGACGAGGTTAGCTGTGGTAGAAAGATCTCTCAAAGAATTAGGATAGTAGATTCTGATCTTTTTGTAAAAAGCCGTCCAAACGAAATTACTTTAATAGCGGAAACAAAAGAGGAGCCCAGCCAGCGTTGCTAGATCAGAATACACTGTTTATTCTTATCTACATGAACATTTTACGAGTCACCAGGCAAACCCATTTAACCACAGGGAATTAAAGGACAGGTGAATTATTCATGAAATTTGGATTTATCGTTCTGTACACTAGTCGAGGACCTAGCTCGGAAGCTTACTTTATTATCTGATCCGAACCAACGACTTTCTTGATATATAAATATGTTTTAGGTACGTTCGCAGTTAGTAGTTAAGGCTAGCTAAGATCTAAGATAAGCGACTCGTTAAAAGACGAGGAAATACGGTGACTACAAGCTTAGGCGTGAGATATTAAATCAAGATACACTCGTTTTAGAGATATATTAGGGTTCAACCAAGTTTAGATATTAAGGACACCTTGTGACTAAGCTTTGTTTTTAAAGGACCCTAAAATGTTGTGAGTCTATATAGAGAATTTGTACTAAATAAAATATTTTATCGGTATATTCATATAAGGCGCTATATTATTGGTTCTTCTATACTAATTTAGGAGATTATAGCCTCTTCATAAACTTTAAGATATCGTTTTGCTGTTTTTAAAAGTTAAAAGAAGCCCCTTTTGAAGTGACTAAAGGGGTGCCTGTATTTACGTGCCAGGAATAAAACTTCTCGAGGATTTATCAAGGATTGAGGCGTGATATAACTAGGAGCCCATATAAATAAGAATAATTTTTTTTGCTAATAAATACAGATTTTTAGATACAAAACAAGATCTAGGAGATAAAGTATAACCATCGTATAAAAAACAATAAAGACTTTTTTTAATTAGGTAAACCGCCGAAACCTTGTACTTTGTAAAGCGAATATTTAATTCTATGTTAAAATATTTATTTAGCTTGGGTATAGTATGTAGGACTGGGATTCTCCTGATTGAAAGGAAAGGACCTTGTCATATTAAAGGATATACCCAGTTTTTAGCTCTTAATCATATCATATGTAAACTAGACTCATTCTAATTAAGAACCCTGTGTCCATCATCCAAAAGTCCTTAACCTCATTAGTATTCATCGCTATCTTTGCACGGAATGGACCACTCTATCTGAGTCCAAGTACATACAAAAAGCAGGCTTTAGTAGAATATAGTAAATCAGATAATTAAGCTTCTCTAAAAAAATGGATAAATCTGGCAGTTAATCACGAGGCTTCACTTAGTGATTGGCGTTTCTAATCTCTTACTACTAAAGTAAGAGGGATTCAAAAATAAGGGAAAACCTAGGAAAGTCTTGTATTATGAGTGGAAATTGGCATCTAGTATTGGCTTAAACAAAGGAATTTTTAACGAGCAGAATCCAAAGGGATCTGATTTACTTATAAGTGGGAGCTCTTTTTACCTGTATTGTAAATGCGGAATGGAAAGTATGCATTAGAATAAAATACAAGCGCATTCTAGTTTCAAAAAATAAGAGGATTGCTTATTAATTTTTCGTCTACACTACATAGCATTCTGCTTAGTACTGAAAATTAATGAATATATTGCCTTAAGGTACAGTACACACCCTCGCCTTAGAATTGGGTTCCCTGACCTTAAGGAATAAAAGAGGAATCTTTCTTTGTAATAGGCTAGTTCATCAAGCTAGTATAAATATTTGTAGTATAAAAAAGGGTAAAGAGTGCCAAATAAACTCGTTTTGAAAACTACCCGAGATCCGCTTCTTGTTACTATTGCCGAATAAATGGAAATTTTCACTACCAATAGCATTTGAACCAACGGCATAGGGATTAGGGAGACGGCTTGACACCTTCGTTACGTAAAATAAGCCTAAAGTAATTAAAGATATATAGGTAAAAACTCCGGGTTTGTTAATGAACTAAAAGTGTGTGAGGTACTGAAACTATAAAAAGAATCCTTTGAACGGGACTACCCCGTATAAATGACTTAACCTCGCGTGTTCCTTACTAAGAACAAGGAAACTCCACTCTTAATTGTACGGTGCCTTTACTAAATATCTCTGAAAAGCATTAACCACTAGGTTACTTACAAGAAGATGGTTAAGCTACGACGAGGAACAGGCAGAGGAGAGATATTTAGTAAAGGCACCGTAGACATTCCGACTATATTCTATAAGTAATTTCATATATAAATAAGAGCCATTAATTACTTTAATCTTACTTTATATGACAAGATATTAAAAATTAACTTAAAAAAAGGAAGCTATTTAGATTAGCTCTTATAATAAAGGTTAGTACACACCTGTAGTTAAAGCATATGTAAATAGTTTATAAGGCCTATCTATTAAAAAACTCAGAGTATACAGATATCATAGCATAGATCAAGCCTTACACAAGTCTAAGATAGATAGCTACAAAATATGTAATAAACACATTCAAGTATATTTTCTAAGGTTACTACAGTAAGCAAAGAACTTCCTATACCTATAAATGAAACAAGAAACCAACCAAAGCTCTAAAAGAATAACCTATAAGATAAACTGCTAACCGGACAAGTCAAGAGAAAAGTGACCCCATGTTTTTAAGAGAAATCCGGGATTAAAGACTGATAAATATATAAGTTTTATAATACTTGTTATGGAATAGAGGTAGCAAACAAGAGGAACGCGGAATATAACTGTAACAAATAAATCTTTTTAGATAGTTTTTGCCGAATAAAAGAATTCCCTTTGTAGCTGTTTAACTTATTTAAATGAGTTTATAATAAAGACTAAATAAAGGATCCCTTACGGCAAGAGCTTGAACACTTAGTTATTACAATAAAGCGTAAATAAGAATTACTAACTCCCTACTTTTTCTGATACTTGTCAAAACATAGGATGATCGGCTTTGTTTACTTGTAAAAGCGGATACCTGTAAAATAGAGTTTTAGTAAGTAAAAAACATCGTGGTAAAAAGTATAACGAAAACTGAGATAAAAAAAAAAAAGGGGGGGGGGGCCCTCGAAGAACGGTGAAAGTGCTTAAA
>JAYMTH010000025.1:0-65598 GCA_036897465.1 Pelargonium australe
CCAGCCAGGGACAGTTTTGCCTTAAGCTCGACCCTTTGGCTTCGTTCAGGTCCTTTCTCCGTAGACTGGTTCTTCCTTAGGAGCAAGGGGGCTTGTAAAAGCGACTCACGTGGGACTTCCAGTTCTGCAAGGATAGTGAAAGCAATCTCCTATTATTCAGTATAACAAAGCAAGGACCTATGGGATCCGGTTGGTTCTTTCTTTCAATTAAAGGGAAAGTAGCGCAAGTGGCTAAGGCTCGACCAAGCCGGAAGAAAGAGAACTAAGCCGGAACTTTCCCCAGAGTTGGGCATGGTCTTTCTGAAAGTGCAAGCTCCCCTCTTCCATCGGCCCCGTCTTTCGGATTAGTAGCGATCGCTGTTCCTGATGAAGGAAGTGAGTTCTCTCCAATTGACTCAAGGTTCACTGAGCTAACTCGTTCAGAGATCTCCCTCCAGATCAGCACTGAATTGTGACATTCAGATAGTAGCTAAGAAAGGTAGCAGCTTCATAAGCCTGATCAGCTCTTTGACCGGCTTAGGACAGTGGGAAGTATGGTGGGCAACTATGCCTGAACAGCTATTTAAGAGCCCAACGGCTGTATGCTGGCCGGATGTAGCACGGGCCCTCATTCAAAACATAAACAGCAGCTGTGCTGGAAGATCGTCAATCGGTGCTTCTTTCGCTTCCGGAAAAAAAAATTGCTTATAAGGATACTAAAAAAGACTGTCTCTTGTTCTTCCTTTGGTACCCTAACTCATATTCTAACTCGCTCCGTACAAGGGAAGTAGGATTCATGGGACATCCCCATATTTATATATTTTTTAACCAAAAGAAAGCTGACTTTTATTGCCAATCAAAAGAACGAGTACAAGTACGAATTTAAGGAACAGCTGATCTATCAAGAGTAATCAATCCTCGAAGATTTTGAGGCAATAGATTCAAATGATTCCAAACAGTACGAACAGGCAAAAGAGAAGCATACAAAGTCAACGAGTCTGCAACAAGATTGCCTTGCCGAAGCACATGACCAAGTTCCGCATTTAAGTCGCGAATTGTTGTATTTAAATGCCTTATGTGATCTATGAATTCCAGCATGACTGCAAATCATTGCAAAACGCTATATTGAATCGGGGATCCAGATTGTGGTGTAGCAAAGACAATCTTCGATTTCATCGTGGGGAGAATAGAATTCCAGATCGGGGAGCGAATTGAGGTTGAAAGCGGGCCAAACCCCGGGAGTCCTCTGTGTCGACAGGAAGGGAAGATCCAACTTTGACTATTCACTATTGAAGACAGAAAGGTGGTCAGCCCACTGGCTAGGGCCTCTCAATAGGAGGAATTCTTCATGCTCGGACTGAAAGGAATGGAATCGCGTATCTGTGTATTGTATATATGGCGCGGTTGGCTTCCTAGTGCATACCTCCAAAGTGGGTACCTTTTGCTTGATTTGCAAATGTATGCCCGGACGCAATGTATCCTATTTGAGTCCTAGTTAATGCCGAAAGGAGGCTTTCTTGACCACCCGAGCTTGCACCGTGTATCCCTCGCTTATTTTTCCTCAGTCGTTCCGGTCCGTTTAGGGAAAGTTTGCTTTGTTAACGCTTTGGGTCATATAGCTACGGTTAGCAGCAATTCTTGCACTCACGTATTTACGCGTTCTTGTCTTCCTAACCAAGATATATGCCCCGTCCAGGGGCGATGTCGCATTCATGCATTCAAGCAAGAAAGTCATAACCAGATAACCGAGCTAAACCACACCATAGGGAGAGGTACGCGGCAAAGCAGCACCTATTATCTTATCTGAGGATATGTTGGAAAGCAAGTGTGGGTTGTAGGGGTACGCGTAGTTGAATAAGGACTTTCGGATCTGACCAGACTCCTATACGAGTACCTGACTTCCCTTATATTTACTGGGAGCCTAATTGCTTCCTTTCCGGCTAGACCAAGGAACCGAACCGGCGTCCTCTAGGTGTACAAACTATACTCTCGCTCGATGGACATACTACAGAAAAGAGGCAAGCGTTCTAACTGATGTTATTTCCCCGTCAAGGACTTGACTTCTTCAGACCTTTTGACCGAGCTTTCCTCTTTTATTTAAATTCGATATTGAATCCGGTCAGTGTGAAGTTCATGGGAAGGAGAGATCAAACTGTCAGCTGTGCCATTAGGAGCCGTTTCCCACTTCTTGTTTGGGGAGAACAGCAGAAGGTAGAGCCTTGACTTAGGGTATCTCTTTTGATTGAATCCGTGATCTCGGAGTGGAGTTCGGGTGCTTGGATTTCCCTTTCATCATTTCACTACTAAGCAAAATAGGCCAACTACAGGTGAACTCAAGTGTCCAGATGGATGGCGAGGTATTGAAAGAATATTGGATATCACCAAGAAGGCTCTTCAAGACCTTGTGATGTCCTATACTATTTACAACAACCTGTAATTGGAAGGTATCAAGGAAATCGAGAAATAGGTGGACTTGATCTAACGATTGGAGGAGTTGCAGGACAAATCCCAGAACAATTGGTTCTAGGGTTGGAATTGATCGAGGAACACAAACCTTGGGAAAAGATTACAAGATGGAATTCACGGTGGAAGGAAAAAGATACCGAATCAGATGACCACCAGTCCATTATCAATATACATCTCTATTGGGGATGTTCTATGAGAAGTACCGAGCAGAGTCTTTCGCTGCCTACATCGACTCAGGTGCCGGAATATGTACAGCCAAGGAGTTTTTTATTTCTATATAAGCAGGAGCAGATTTAGCCTTGTTTTTATGCCCCTTTTGTCTTGTTTTATCCTTTGCAAGTGCTTTTTACCTAGCAAGAGCTGCTGCGGGCTTCACATCCTTCCGACGTGTGCCCCAGCTTCTTGCATTTACGACAGAACTTAGGAAGAAAGTCGTACTCTACTTTTTTGAACACGGTATTTTCCATGTTGGAGCTTGATGGTACTCACAAGCTCTTCTGAGGCTTCAACAAGGACCCGGGCAAAGGAGATTGACGCACGAGATTTGATAAGAGAATCAAATAGTCGAATAGGAGCAAGAAGAGTATTGGCGGAAGAAAGAATCCAAGCAGAGGAATAGCTATCTTTCACAAGCAATAGAGGGAGTCAGACCTAAAAGAATGAGTTCTTTGATCCGTGTCCGGAAATCCCTCATTGATAGATATAAAGAGAAGACAGCTATTGAAGCTATTCAATCAACTGTGGGACTTGAGTTAGTTGACATATTTTCACTTTTAGAATCTTCCTCTATAGCATCCGATTACTTATTCTTAAACTGAGACAAAGGAGATAGAATAAAATCTTTCACTGTATTCGCAACAGAAGGGCTTTGTGCAAGTGAATAAGAAAGAATGCTTGAGATTCAAAGTAAGGAATTATCCCAGCTAGGGGAGGTAACTAAGACTAGGAGCTGTTCGGGATAACTCCGATTGTTGACGAATAGACGAGATCAGATCGTAGAATATCAAAGTATGTTCCCGCGTCCCTGGTTCTATCAAACCAGACTATTTCATTCCAGGGAGCGCTAAGAAGCAAGGCCGGAGTGAAATGAGCGTAGGTTAGGTCAGCTACCAACTAAGCTAGGAAGCTGGGAAGAGCCGGTACGGCTACCTTCTTCCGATTCTACCATTCTCTGGATTCCGGCGTGAGTAGCAGTCTGTAACCCGCACTTAGTACATTTCTCTTTTTCGCCTCGCAGGCTCTCATTAGTCTCGGCCATTCTAGCACGTATCTTTCCCAGGCATGCCGACTTGACGTCATCCGCCCCTTCCAAGGACTTTGAGCCTAAACTAAGACAACTAAGAAAGGTGTGCTCATTGTTCCAATCGCTACACGTTCATGTTCCTGGAATGGAGCTTGGTTGTGACTGCTGAAAACCTCACTAACTACTTCTTCTTATTGTATTGAGCGAGCCCCGCCTAGCGACTACGTTTCGATGAAGCCTACTTTTTTTTGAAGCGGCCCATCTTCTCCCGTTGTTTCCGTCGAGGAAGCTTCCTATCTTGCTAGCACCCATTTCTGGTCTAGCTGCTCAACCACCTACTCACTCCATGTCTTCTCCTTTTTCATGGAATTCACTAGCTCCACGAAATGTCCGGAAAGATTCCCAATTCTCTAATTTATCTATAAAAGCACTTCCAATCCCAAGATCTTGACTAGAACTAGATCGACTACTTGGAAAGCTCCGTCAAGAAGACTTTCTGTGATTTTTCCCGGTGGTAATCTTCCATTTTTTTCTCTGTCTTTCTCTTCGCCACAAAAAAATAGCATTTAGTTCGCCTATCTATATCTAGCTGCAAATCACAGAAAATAGAAAGAAGAGCGTGCCGGCTAATCGAGTGCCTTTCCCCGGGAGTGATTACTACACTGATGAGAAAATGCCATGCACTTTCTTTGTTCGGTAGGCTCTTCAAGACCTTCCCATAGTCTTATTGTAGTTCAACCGGAAGAACTCCCCTATACCATAGTCTTCCTAAGTTGGTGTTCTAATGATTGGATTTCCAACAGGAAATTGACTGTATGCTGTCCCTTTCCTTTTTCATCCTTTGCCCCTATCAATCAACACACTGTCATGGGATCGGTACGAAGTACTCGAGTGTGACATCAGCTCGAAGTGGTCACATTCACTCTTTAGCGAAAAGCAATCGAAACGAACCCCCTCTAAATTCTATGTAGCGCTTTAGCGTTCGCACTTGACACAAGTGAAACTAACCCAGCTAAGCTAACCAAAAAAAGACCCGTGAACGAGGGCCCGTAGGCGAAAGGCTTCTTTCGCGGTACGTCTTTCTTCTTGTCGACTTGCTGCCCTACGCATGCTACTGGGCCGTCACTGTTCGGCTTGCCTCTCGGTCCCTCCTTCTGCTTAGTTCATCGCGGGACGGAATGAGTTTTTATATAGAAAGGATCGGTCATTTCTTGTTCGCCAGCCTAAAGAGAAAGAGCTGCCCTATGGGAAGCGGCACAAACGAATCTCTTCCCCTCAGTCAGAAAAGGTAGACTCGCTCACAAGTCCATTTCTCGGTCTACCCCCGCTTGTTGATCGCTTTTCGGTCTCTATCCTCGCGCTATGATCTTCTCCTTGCTCGTTACAGATCCAATCCTCCTTTCCCAACAAGCAAGGGCTCCTATCGACCAAGAAAAGGGCGGCAACGCAATGGAACTATAAGCTCCTGAGCGGCGCTTTCAACATTCAACTTCTTCTTTAAAGTAAAACATCGATTCACCTCTCCTATTGATTCTCCACTCCTCTTGATAGCCTTATTCTTCCTTCTCTCTATCACTGACTTCACACAAGCATAGGATGGGTCATGGAAAGCAGATAATGAAAGTATGCCGCTTTCGAGCCAGCCAGGTGGAGGTGTGTTTTCCCTCATTCTCCTGCAAGCCCAGCTCAGCTTACGCAATGATCGGAATAACTCTCTTCAACCGCCCACCATGATTGAGACAGGCGTAGATGAGAACTAATTCTTTTTCATAGTCTGCTAATTCTCTTACTGCTGAGATCTGGGCCCTCTCTTCCTTAGAAGAACTAGATCCGCCAGAAAGAATGGAATCCTGTTAGGCATTCGCCCCCTTTACTCTAATAAGGTTGAAAGGCTCACAACAAAGAAAAATGGGATAACTGAATGAACTTCTGATTGATATGAACCAATCCCCTTATCGAATTGATATTATGACATTCAAAGCCTTCTCTTAGAAAGGTGTATATTAGGCAGGTGTTCAGTGAATGAAAGAGATGTCGCCCCCTTACTCTATTCAAAAAAAAAAGCTGGTGCTTTAAGTTTAGTACGGGCAATAGGAATAGGAAATGGCGTAACCTAGGAAGTTCCCTTTCTCTGGAGTTGAGTGATCTTTCTCTTTTTACGAATCCGGTGCTAGTCTTTACTGCCCTCCACCCACCCAGGTTCAAATACTAACTTATCGAGTCCCCTATTCTCCACTCGAATTCGATTCCCTTCCACCCCAATTTCTTTCTGGATTCTCCTCCATTCTCCGATACGGGCTATACGAATCCTTCCCCTACGCCCCAATCCGATCAATGGTCGACAAAACCATTATGCGGGGTTGGTGAAGTCGGGTATTCCTTGTGAAGAATGCTCATTTTTTGTCCATAAGCTCTCCTTGCCGTAATTCTCTCTGGAAGTAGCCCCTACAAGTCCTTGACTCCTGCGGGCTACGTTCGAACTAAAGGAGAGTAAGGCTTTCTCCCCGAGAAAACGGACTGACTACTAGCAGGGGAAGGACCCGCGCCTAGCTAACGGAGTTCACGAGGAACCGACTTCAGTTAGTGAAGCGAGGCCTCAAAGATCAAACCATATCTTACTGAATAATCTGACTGAACCGAGTGAGGTCTATAAAGATTCTATATTATATCACAGCTTGTGTTGTGGCGAGACGAAGGGACGTGTAGATACCCTTGCTTGCTTACCGGACAAGAAGGATCAAACTTTAGACCCACTAATGGACTATAACGAGCTGAGTAGTTTAGTACTAAAGCCCTGAGTGACTCTTGGCTGCCTTCAGTGATAGACGCAATTAGACTACTCTATTTCTACAAAAGGAGCCAATAAAGAGTGGGGGAAGGGACGGATTTGAGACTACCGACCTCTCTAGTGCTGATACATAGAGCAGCCGGGAAGTGGATTTTTTAGCAAGAGTGTTTCCTCCTTTATAGGTCTTTTCCTCTTCTCTTACCCTTTATTCATTTACTTGTTGATGTTGAAGGACTGACACTGACTGTATGACTATGGGACTATGAGACTAAGGTCTAACGTTCTCCCTGTCTTTATATTATCATTCTAGGCTAGGGTGAAAAGTTCTACTTTCATGCAAGGCTTATTGACGATGATGTTAGAAATCGCTCTGTGTCTATCTTGACTAACATGCCTTTGAGAAAGAGGGGAAGTAGCGCGTGCCAGCATTCACTGGTGGAAGGACTGGCAGCAGCGAGACCATCATAGTAGTTGACATGGTCGGAGCGTCAGTCCCCATATCCGTCTTGACTCTTTCTGTAATTGACTTCCTCCCGCTCCCAACCTTTTCCTTGGTTTAGAGATTAGGGTGGTGTGCTCTTGTGAGTGGGAGTCTGTGCCAGAAGAGGCGTATCAAGTAGGTGATTCCCATTTTTTCGTATAGAAAGAGAGAGTCGGGTGTGGTCACCGGTGAAGACGACACTTTTGCCTTGGTACGGCGAGTATGAGAGAAATGCAGCCGGATTGCTCGTCATATGATGGGTAGCCCAGTGTAAATGAAATGTAAAAAAGCCATTGAGAATTCTTTTAATACTTAACTGCTATTTCAGTGGTTGAAGTGCCGGTCGGCATTGCCTAAGTAACGTCCGGCTCTTGCGCGCTTCTCTCCATCCGTTGAGTCGGTGGAAGGCTACTTGACCCATTTTTTTTTTAAGATTTTGATGGCGTATCGCTAGACATAAAGATAAATGGATAACCTTCGCACTTGGTATTCCGTGTCATCGGGAGGCTTTGATGCTGGCCAACTGGGAGTAGGTTCCGGCTGCTCTTTCTGTGATGCTATTTCGACCTCGTAAAGATATTAGGACTTTCACACTGACATTGAGACAGAAAACATTCGATCAGTTTCCCAGCGTGACATGCTATGATCACCGTCAAAGACAGGATTCGAGGCCTTTGTCCCCTTGCTTCTTTGGCTCACTGCTTTCTTGGGTCCCTTCTACTCCTCTTGTCTTACGAAAGAGCGGATTCAATAGCAGCTAGGAAGAAGCACTGATTAGACCGATACTGGAATGAGAACAAGGGACTGCGGAAGAAAAGATATTAGTTGAAAGCCTATTCGCTAACATCCTCATCTGCGTTCTGTGGCTTCTGTGAAAAAGGCTTGCGTACCCTCTTGATCAGGAAAAGACTTCTTATTGGCGCGAGGAGGATACCATTCTGAAGAAAGTCTCCCCATTTCCTCGTAACCGAAGAAGGAAGAAATTAGCTCTTCGAGCCGAGAGTAAGGGTTAGATTCTCGATTCAAGGGGTTAGAATATCTCGACTTGTAAACAGGATTATATCTTTTTTGTTCCGGTTCGGAAAATGCAAAACAAAGCGAGTATGAAATGACTGGTTCGATAGGACCCGTAGTTCAGATTTAGTGAGAATTCTTATTCGAGTTTATTAAGGAATGATTGGGAAGACTTCCAAACCTTTCTTTCCCAATCGAAAGAAAAGTCATCAAATGCGACTAGCTAGCAGGTAAAGCGAACTGACCACAGCGAGGTACCCCACAAACCATTGAATCATCAAGATAACCTCTTCCCCGCACCCTCAACTGACCTAGACTCATAACAGTTAACAGTGGGGAAAAGCCCTTCTTTCTTTTTCGTCATGTCAGTATGACTTTCTCTAAAGAAAAGAGGTATCAGATGTGGTATGTCTTTTTGCGGATATTTTGTATCGTAAGAAAGAAAAAGTGGATCCTGCGCGGAGTGCCATAATGCAACTCGGAAAAGTTGGAGTTGCTATCGAATTCGAATAGGCTGTGGCACTTTTTGGATCAATTGCTGAGGAACAGACGATCTTGGCTTAGAGAGATGCACCTTTTAGCTTGTTATCGCTTTTTAGGTGCTCTGGTTTCAGGGAATCCCTCACCCAATTCCATATGGGGATGAATCAAATCCTAGGGCATTAACCTCTCTCTGGGAAGCCGGTCCCCCTTACATAGCCATAATAGGCAGTTTTTTCGAAGTAGCTGCAATTGAATCGGCAGGTATAGATGAAGCTGCACATTAATCTTCCTCTATTCTATCAATTAAATTCTTTTTTATGTCCACATGTCTGCTTTAAAAAGGAAGTCAGCTAAGGCACTAGTATCCTGTTTGAGAAGAAACTGCTATTGAATCCACAGCGAGTCTTTCTCTTGTGAACGACTCCGCTGCAAGAAGAGTAAGCCCTCTTTTCAATATCCGGTGTGTTAGGATATATCTAAGCGGCTATCAGCTCTTTAATAAGCGGTGTGATGTTAGCAATTGAATGCGTATCAGCTGTGATTGAATCATTAAGCGCTGCAGATCTGATCGTATAAAAATAACTTTCATTCGATCTCAGATGGGCAAAGGAAGCAGGGAGTAGCACTAGTCTCAGGGGCATGCCCTGAAGAGGTTCTTAACGGAGGAGAACTTTTAGAAGACTTTCTCCCTCTACTGTAAAGTGGTCGTGAAAGGATACTGCTTTTGCTTTGAATGCTTACCCAAGCTCTTTGACAGACTCGGCTGTGAACACTAGGTGTGGAATACTTTTACCAATAGGAAAGTTAAGGAGAGAGAATAAGAATCTTATCTAAGATAAATTATTAACATAACTAAGATCTAGAAGAGAAAGAAAGTCTTAAAGATCTCCAACTAGTCAATCTTAAGTACCTGTGCATCAGTTTATTCTTTTTTATTCACGTTTGCATTATGAAGTGAGAAGGTAGATTGCAAGATCAAGATAAGGTAGTTCACATTCTAGCTAAAAGCTCCTGTATTCATGGCCTTTTGCTCTCTGAAGCTATTATTTTTGGATCGAATGTAGCCAAGTGGATTGAGAGACCTGAATGGGGGAGCGGAGGAGGAATTTGATAGATTGTAGTTTTTTTTTGTTGCAGTTGATGAAGCTTTAAAGAAAGCGGCTTAAAAGCGGGCTTTGAGGTTCTTTTTTTTTTATTCGGGTAAAACAGAGCGGATTTTTTCATTTTATCACGCATAGCTCTAATACGCCGTTGGGCGAGAAGGGAAGACCGGGCTTCGCAGAGAGGTTATTTAGTTATCTGCAATGAAGCCAATTGCCCTCACTTTTCAGTTCCCCTTGAAACCAAGCTGAGAGCATTTCGAGATTGGCATTGCCTCAGGGTGAACTACAGCAAACGTAGACATTGACCCAAACAAAAAAGATTGACGAATACGGGGTTTAAGAGAGCCCTTGCTGAAGAGGCGGGGAAGAGGACAAAGAATAGCTAGGCCTCCCTACCAAATCTTTCTAACTAACTACTGAAGGAAGCGGATCGATCGACTTCTTTGTAGCAGACGACGACTAGTTCAGGCTTAGCTCTTATGCTGTTAGCAAGATGCAGCTATTGAAAAGACTATCTCACACGTTCTTGAGCTCCTTTTCGGGGTTACCACTACCCGAATTGACTACTTTAGCGCCCTAGCTAGATGAAATGAAGATGACAGCCCAATGGAAGCCCCTAAGCCCACGGCACGGAGCGGTGGAAAAATCCAGGTTTTGTCACATCAGAGACGAATGAAGACTGTAAAACTTTCGTGATAGGAGAAGGGAGCTTACTCCGCAGTCGCTCTTGGTGGTTTAGTAGGAGCATGGCTTAAGGTTGTCCCTTACTCTCGGTCTTCTGTAAAGGTAACGAAGTCACTAACGAGAATTAGGATAAGGTCTAGGCCAAGTTCCCCTTTTCGTATTACATGCTAAAGCACTTCCAGTCAAGTCTGAATGCATTTTATAGATTAGATCTCAAGTTTTTCATCTCTTAATAGACTTTTTAGGATTCCTGGTAAGGGCCCCGAGAAAGCTTCTGTAAACCTTAGGGTAGAAGGTGGTGATCCAGTCTTCAAAGAAAGGGAATCTCTCGACGGTCTCGAAGGTGTAGCTAGAAGGTCGGCTAAGCCACTCTGTAAGAGTTTTAGAATCAATCAATATCTGCCTGGATGGATCTCATAGAATCGATGTCTCTGCGAATATAAGGTTCAGCGAATGTCTGGTGGAATGCCTGGTCGAATACCTTGGGATTTTATCCTTTAATTAAAAAAAGGAAGGTATGATTTGCGGAAGAGTAGAAAGCTGAGCTTTCCCTCGTGTAGCTCCATTCAGAAAGAACACAAACAGGATAAATAACATTTTTTCGCGGCCATCACTACTGGAAAACAAATTGAGCTATAGGCATCAAGGTAAGGTACCGAGAAACTATACTGCTGCAGAAACGGAATCGAAGGGGTTGGTTGAAAAGTAAGGATAGCGTGATTGACTGCTTGAGTAGGTAAGAAAATCTCATAATCATACTAACACGCTGGTGGAAGGAAATTGTTTTCGAATAAGTAATCGGGAGAAAGCACCCCAGTATGCAGTAAATGCCTTCTCTTCCATCTGCTTCAAATCTTAGTGGAAGAGTTAGAAAGAAGAAAGGCAAATATGATCGATTGATGAGTGAACATCCTGGCGCGGATAAAGCTTGGTTTGCTATTAGCATAGCCCCGGATCATATGAATGGAAAGACGTGTTTTTAAGCTTCAATCAGTTGGTCCCTTACTTAAGTTAAGATAGCTCTTCAAGATGAAAGCCCAACGCTATTGGCTTAGCTTCTACTACGATTACCCTAGCATAGTTTGGATAGATGAAAGCTGGGGGTCCCCTTCTTGGTTAATAGCAACTTTTTCTGCTTATCTATTACGATCGGACCATAATGTCTTTCTTTCCTTATTCACGACTGGGATAGCTTGGATACAGACTTTTCTTCCCCGGGATATAGCGGGTTCTCTTCTCGGTCAAAAACGGGCAAAGGGGAAAAGAGAAAGAAAAGGGTCTATTCGCGTAAATATTTTTCTATCTGACGAGGCTATTCTTATGAGTGCTACGAATACTAAGACTCCCTGTCCTAACGAGCTAAGGGGGCATTCAATGCCAGCCCTATAGCTTTTGCTTGTCTTGTCTCGCCATAAAAAGCTGAGCTAGATGGACCCGAACCTGCTCCTGCTCTTTGGGGTTCATAATTGTCTGTGGGATGGATATGGAATTCGACTTTAAACTTGCGTATATCCTTTAGTTCAAGAAGATGGACACAGCATTGCTCTAAATGAGGATAGATGCGTATGGTATAGGAATCGGGAAGATCAGATCAAAGCCGCTAGTGGAAGACAAAGGATCACGAACTGGAGTTTTCTAATGAAAGAAATGCGAGAGCAGGTCCTGCAACGTGACTTGGTTTGCTCGGGTGTGGAAGGATCAGGGAACAGATATGTCGATGGTTGAAAGGCTAGCGAATACCATTCCATTCTTTCAGGAATTAGGCTTTGGAGGCCGGCTAGCTCTTGCTAGCATAGAGATACCAGCAACAGGCTAGACATAAAGAGCTAGTATCGGTCCTAAGACAGCTTCTATGCCTACTGCTACTTTGGCTCTAAACTAGTCTTATCCCTTCAATGCTTTTAAGACTGAAACTCTTCTCGCCGGCTCACGGGACTCGTCAAAATGTGTTCACGTAACGTATATAGGGAGTAGCTTGCTGGCTAACGCGCCTTACTAGCGTAAGCGCTTTGAAACCGTAGCTTGCTCCCCAGACAGTCTCTCTTTTCCCAGTCGTACCCGATCATTTCGATATGATTTCTATTTTATAAGTAAATGGGGCCTTAGGGCCTTTCTACTTAGATGATAATATAAGTCAAGCGAAATATTCCCAACCAACCTTCACTCACTCAGTCGTAAGGCTGCATCTGAACTACAGTGGCTTCAATCCGAGTCCGGGTCCCGGGCTGGCTGCATCGGAGAGGGGTGGAAACAATGGATCGAGTGTATTGATTCCATTTCTTCTCGTCCATCGAATTGGGGATCCCTACCCCTAGAAAACGAGTACTTATTTATAATGCCTAGAAAGAGAAGAATGGGGCTTTTGGGCACTCCTGGGACATTTTTAAGACTGACTACAAACAAATCACGGGACACACACTTCTGTTTTCAGTCTCAATCAAAGACAGAGCATTTTCGATCTTAGGCGAACGAGGGTTACCAGCTCTACGACCCCGCAAGGCACTACTGTAGAGCTCTTTGGGCCTGCCGCTTTCTCCATCGAAAAATGAGACTGTCAAGATTAGCCTACTGAACGATTTCTCTTCTTATCTATGTAATTTCATTTTTGATTTTCGTTGATCGGATCGCCACACCCGGCTTTCCTGACTGACCACCAACCCAATATCAATGAAGACAGGGATAGGCAACTAACCCTTTGAACTCGGATAGCCTTGTGGCATACCTTGAATCTGCCCTAGGCTCTAGGCTAAGGCTAACCACTTTCTTCTCTTCTCTTCTGAAATTAATGCTTTGCACCTTTCTAAAATAGACTCTTTTTGCTAACGAACTAGAGCTTCCCTTACTTATTTGAGAACGTTCGTGCCCCTTGCGAAAGGGTTCGCCCACTCCCTGTATAGGACCATTAAGAAGAAAGAAAAGATAAGAAGAACTAGTATTGGGTGGGAAAAGGCAAGGAAAAGCTATGGGTAAGGTAGGAAGGAGCTTACGGCCTGTGATTCATTATGTTAAATGCGCGGCGTATATCGCGCTTCGTCGTTACGATAAGGGGCTCTAATCTTCAAAAACCGGGTCGCAGGATCGGTTCACTGAACTGAACACAAAGTCAATCGAAAGCTTGAGTTCTTCATTCGGAACCAAAACTCGAAGAGCAGCGGCACGCGGATCTAAACCTGCCCTTCAAGCTGGGTCAGCTATAGTTGGTTAGTCGGATGCTGTAACCGAGTCTTCTCGTCTATCGGAAGACCCATTTTAATTAAGGATAAAACGAAACTTTTCAACAAAGCTCGCATGTTGATTAGATTCCTAAATGAGTCATCCATACCCTTTTTGACATGATAAAACGACTTGTCTTTTAGACGGTTTAGGATAGGTTTCCTGCCCCGAAACTTGGTGTAGCCCACTGGCTTGTGGATAGTAGGCTCTGTTCTATCGAGGCAGATTGGATTGTACTGGGAAAGATATCCAACGGGCTAGGCTAAAGGGGAAGGGCCGAAGGATGGAGCGGGGCTAGCTGAGAGGGAAAATCGGATCAGATCATTAGAATATCGGGGACAGAAGAAAGAAGCAATAGGCTTCCCCATATAATGCTACCTTGTACGAACCCACTACTTATCTATTCGGGGGCAGGGAAGGAATGGTTGGGGGTAGTCAGTCTTCCAGACTTCTACGAATGAATGATTTCGGAGTGAAAGGTCTTCGTAGATCTCAAATATCTCCCCTCGAGTTCTAAGTCTTTAGCGGGTAAAGCTCCCCCTTTCAATGAATAGTTGAAAAAACCTTTTTGGTGATCAAACTCTTCTAAAGAGGGTGCCCTTTCTTTTTAAACTGTCTAAACTCTCGGCTTGAAAGAATCTCTCCTTACTCCATCGTCTGCATCAAGAAGAGCATACTCTCTTTCGAAGAGAGCTGCAAGGGGCAAGTTTACCCTTGATCTTCAAGTGAGCCACCCATCCTCGGATTCTAGTACCTCTTATCGGTTTGCTGATCGCATGCTGGTTATCAGAGTAGAAGCTGCATCACTAACCGCGGATCTTTGGACATCTTTAGGAGCGGAGTAACTGCCTACCATCTCCTTCTTCAATGAGCGAGGACTCAACCCCCGCACGGTATGGCTTGTTACGGTACGGCTCGGTATAGCAAGGGAGGAAGTAGTTGATGTGATGATATCAAAGTTCTAGATTGGTAAAGTGCTCAGAGTATGGGTATGGAGGTACCCGCCTGAAGCTATAGGGCTAAGGCCTAAAAAGAAAACTCCAAGATAGCTTGGATTACCAGCTTCTATCTGAAGGAAGAACTCCACAATATCTGGGCATCCGTTTTAGTACCATACAAAAGGAAAGGGAGGACGTGAAGCTACTACGGAAGAAAAGCAAGTAGAAGAGGGCTTATGCTCGATTGTAGAAAGTGGAACTCCCAGCCAGTAAAGTGAGATTAGATCATTTTAATCTCACTTTCAAGAGTATTAAAAGCCCCGTCAGGGAACTTCTTGTTATCAACTGGATTCTGTAGCTGCTACCTTCTTTATCAGTATATGGTGCTGACTCAACTTTAGTAGAAGGTCTACCTCCGGATCAGTTATTGTCCATGCCCTAGCCCTTGCTTCCGCTGGATCAATGGGATCCCAATCTCGATTTCCTAGGTTTGTATACTTGCCCTGTTCAGTAACTGAAGCTACTTGTTCTCTTTCACTACACCAAACCCACGAACTTTCACCCAAACGTATACAGTTGATTCCACAGGTACCATGGGCATGCCTGTTGGGACTTTGAAAAACTTATTGCCGTACCTTATTCTTATTAAAAAGGGGAGCACTTTTCTGTTTTTTTGTCGACAATCGGAACCTGAGAATATTAAAGGACCGTTACCCGGCAGGGTCAAACCAACGCACAGAGGCTCCGCAGCAACAGGAGCCACAAGATTCTAGAAAGATACCAGGATTCTACTCAAGAGCAGCGGTACTCTTTTCTTTCTGCTATATATATATCCCGAAGGGCCTACGGGACTCTTCGCCTCCCTCATCTGACTCCTCCTCATTAAATGAGGAAAGGTAATAGCCTATGTGCAAACCCCAATCATTGTCGCT
Organism: Pelargonium australe; assembly: GCA_036897465.1. Lineage (NCBI taxonomy): Eukaryota > Viridiplantae > Streptophyta > Magnoliopsida > Geraniales > Geraniaceae > Pelargonium > Pelargonium australe. Next base: position 15,325 of record JAYMTH010000025.1, read on the forward strand.
ATGGGCCTTCCTGCCTAAATAAAATCTCTTCTCTTCGCGAACGTAGGACAGTATCGGCTTTATCGCCAGCTGCTTAAAGAGACTATCCTCCTCTTCTCGCTTATAGATTAAGCTTCCTTCTAGCTCTTAGTGCTGCTTTCCAGAGGATTGGAATACCCCTTGAATTGAGTTCTCCTTTTGAAAAGCAAGTGCTTTCTTGGTTGCGAGCTCGCAAATAAGAAAGCTAGAGATAGAGCGGCAGGATAGACAGAAAGCTATAGAGAGCTTAGGCAAGTTTGAAAACAGGAAGATTGAAAGCTAGCAGTCTCTTTTTAGCCTATCTGTCCTCATGCTAGCCAATCTCTGGCAATTGGTCTATGGCAAAGGGTCATATTCAAGATGTGAACAAATCGGATGTGCACATTCATGCAAGATCCGGTGCTCTCTTTGACCGCTCTTATAAGAAAACCTTCTTTCGGAAGATAAGAAGTTGCAGAATCCGTCAGCTTGCCACAGAACTCATCCAGATGGAGTATGCAGCCAGACTGACTACGGAGAAAGAAGAGGATGGGAAGATGAATCAATATTCAAAAAAGGTTGCTAGAGAATCGGATCTTAGATAGTGCACGAATGAATGCATAGTGAAAGTCAGTCTTGGGGTTATATCCTCTTTCCTGCCCCTAGGTCCTAGGTTGCAAGTCAGCTGCTCACTCTCTCTTTCTTCGAATTCAATGTCTTAAGCAGCATGTAGCAAATATCGATTTGAGATTCCATGTGGGACCTGAAAACATAAGCTAGAGTTGAATGATCTACTTTTCTATCCTGTGGGCCGGAAGAAATTGATAGAGAACAATGGACTGTGCCTCCGTTTCACTCCTATCCATGGCAAGTCCCTGAGTCACTTCTCATGCCCGAGGAAAGCAGGGAAGACAGTGATATCCGCCCTTCGGGAACAACTATTGAAGAGGCAACCAAGCCCCGGGATAAAGTAAAGACTGCCGCTGCTCCGTTCACTTTGAATAGAGACCCAGTTCGGCCGGTTCAAGCTCAACGAAAGACTACTCAAGAGTCAGAAGGCAAACCACTACATTTTACAAGGGTAAATTAGACCTATTTGAAGCACACGCGTAGCCTTTCTGAAGGACCTTTGCATATATGCATATATGTGGGTAAGGGGCTCCACTCGGACATGCGCGTAATACTTCTTGATGGAACCCGGGCGAAAAGAAAAAGAAATTTTCGTGTTTACGAGGAAAAAAGATGCAGTTCAGAGCAAGCGAAGTCTTGCCCTATGCTATTATCGTGATCGTACAGACGTACGAAAGTCCTGTTTTTCGCTACCAGCCATAGAGAAAGAAGTGGTATCGTCAAGATCTAGCCAAAAAACATTAAACCAATGCCCTCTTTTTTGATGATCTTAGGGTTCTCTGATGTGCGCTAAGCCCGAACCGGGCAAGCAGAATAGCTTTGTCAAGAAAGAAAAGACAGGATGAATATTTCGGTAATGAAAATGAATAGGCAGATTCCTAAATTCAATGGTTAGAGGCCTGCCAACTCCCCCTCTAGCTTCTAACCTTCCAAACAAGAGCAAGCAGCAGCCCATCTATCTGAGCTAAACTAAACCTAACAAAGGGGGAAAACGGATTCTATGGATGCAAAAGAAGATGGCGATGGGGAAGCTACAACACCAGTCAAGGCTTTGCACCAGTTGAGCCTTGACTGCCCCTCTTCCGCGCCAAAGGTGTACCATCTTCTATTATTTTACGAGAAAGCAGTGAAATTGTGCCTAAAAAAACAGCTTGATGACAGTACATGACACATGCGAGTCTGGTAGTCAAAGTCTATTATATTATATATTGATATCTATCAATTTGCAGGGAGCTCGTTCTGCCAATGACTTCCGTCAATGCGATGCTTACTTATGGCTATTGGCCTGTTCGGGACATATTGATTCGTGCTGTGCTGATCGAGATTCGTTTCGGGAATCACATTCAGGTTAGACATGAGATGTTTCGGAGGCGCTACATCATGAGATCTTTGGTTGTGCGCTAGTGGCTGGAATCGCGGTGGTCGGCAATCAACGTGGATATGCAGCAGCTAGTTATGGTTTCAACATACGTAAAGTCAGTGGTTATTCCTCCCTCACAGAGAAGATTTGAGTTCCCGGCAGATCTATTCCACTCGAAATCTTTGGAAGCAACAGGCGGGCGTTCGCAACATTCAATTTAATAAAGGAAAATCGTTTTGATCGCACTACACGATAGGAGATCAGCACATCGTTCTTTGGAGACAGAGGAGAACCAACACAAAGAAAGCCCGTGCCACTTTTCCGACTTCCATCTCTTTATGATTTCAATGTTGTAAGGCTACCAGACGGTTTAGACTTCACCTGATCCTATCGCTTAAGGAGAGAAAGGCAGGTGGGGATAGAATAGTGATAGTAAGCCTACGCTCGCGCCCTACCTTGACTAATAATCGCGCTAGGAAAAAGTATTGGAACTGCACGGCTTGTAGCTAGCTTCTACCGGCACTTCAAGAAAAGCACTCAATTCAGAAAGGGCGTACTGCAGTGATTAGCCATCGATAGGGCGCCCCCGATCTCAAAAGCCTTCTCACGCTTTGACTATACTATCAGCTTCGGTACCGCTCGTGGGAATGTAGTAGCATTGGTCTTTTCCAAATCACTCACTAAGAGCACCGACGAATACAGATGCCGGGCAACGTTTAACGATTGGCTGCTCTTCTTACCCTGACCCCGGAAAGAGATCTCTTCTCTACTCTAGTGTGGTTGTAGTTCTACATTCTCCTAGCAGTCGAACTAGCCTCGAATCTTATGACCTTCCTATACGAAATTCCTGTACCTATAAAAAGCCTATGAATCAGGATAACAATTCTAGGAGCAGATAGAAAAAAAGGATAGTATACCCATTTGGTATAGGAAATCCTGCGAAAAAAGGTTACGAAATTAAATATAATAAATACCTAGTACTAAAAGCTAAAGGATTCGTATATATAAAGGACACTTTAAAGGATTACAATACAAGGTGTAATTCACGATTTTACTAATAAAAAGCGCTATTCTGAGTTCTTAATGAAAAACAGACTTCCCAATTTCATTTATGAGAGAAGTAACACGAATTTCTGAGGCAAGTAGGAACCCAGCCAAGTCGTATTTGTATTAGGAATAAAAAAGGGTTTTTTAATGGATTCCTTGTTGAGATCTTACCCCAAAATAGAAGTGCCATTACAGAATTTTATGCTGCCTGGTCCTTTTACTATAGCTCCCTGTAAGAAACCCCTGGTATATAGAAATCAATTGATGATCCTAAACCTTTTTACTAGATTAGTTATATCAGCTACTCAGAAGTTGTATCCCTCTATGTATAACTAATTAAAAATGGATCTCACTCAAGCAGGATCTTCCTTCCTACTTACTTTTTGAAATACATTTTAGTTTGGGATGATAAAATTTCGTAATACCTTGCCCTCGGTCTAATGAACAATAGAAACGAAACAGATGTGCAAATCTATGTTGGGTTAGAGGATACCTAATTAGACCAACAGCTTTTAGTGTCTTTTATAACCAGAAAAAGTCTTATTTAGTATTCTATTTGGAAGTGGCTTCCATAAGAATACGAATTCTTCTACTCGAATTACCTCGTTTCTAAAACCTACCCCATAGGGCGATCCGCTTGCTGCGCAACAAGTAGTCAAGTAGTAAGTACCCATTCTCAAACAGTAAGAGATAACTGAAATGTTTTTCTATCTAACTCCGATCTAAACCTTAGATATATCTCTAGGTTGAGTAAGGAGAAACAACCAGTGCTTTCTTTAAGGAGCCCGTTAAGCATGAATAACCAGATATTGTATTATAAAAAATTAGGTAGATAATATACAAGATTCTTAATTCTCGCTATTCCTGTACTTTAACAAAGTTCGTAATATGGAGTTTCTATGGGGCCTTTAGCACACTTACGGGAGTTCAAGAAGATAGAGCAGGATTCTTTTCTTCTTTATTAAGAGTCCAGCACTCCTTAATTTTTGCAGATCGCGGAATCAATTAATTGGGCAGATAGTTCAGTATTAGGTTACACCGTCTCCTAGAGCTACGGAGTAGAATTATTCGGGGATCCCTCTAGTTACCAATCCTAAAGAGTTTTTTAAGACCTCCTTTCTCCAAAGTTCTTCCTATAAGAAAAGAAATATCCTGCAACTACTCGAACAAATTAAGGAGTACTTGAAGCATTAAAGTACGATTTTCCGAAACTTTTAGTACATATTTACGGCAAAATTATATGTATATATAGAGGGTTTTGTTTGTAGAATATAGCCTAAGGTTTACTAGCAAAAGAAACCTAACTTTGTTAAATGAGAGAGATCCTTCTTTATATTTATGTGAGCCCTCTACTCCAATTCCTGCAGCGAGGGAGTGGCTAATCTAAAGTATTTTATACGGCGTAACAAGGATATTTTGAGCCGGGGATCGAATCTTGTATAGACTTGTATTATAGACACGCTGAGTTAATAAACTGTTTAGTTAAACACCAGTATAATTGTTATATATTCTATGAAGCATGCCCGAGATACCCTACCCTACAACATAAAAAAGAAATTAACCTTAATCCGGAAACTGTACTAAAAAGGATTTCCTAGAAAGTTTACAATCCAAAAATCCTGAATATTAGCTTTTTAAGAGCTACATTACACGAATTATGATCTTAATGAGAACATAAATATATCCGGTATGAAGAAAAGGAGATAAGCTAATTTAAGACTATCACTGTAATACAAGATCAAGACATGAATTTCCGGAAGGTATTCCGTCTGAAACCCCTTAACTAGGCCAACCCTAGAACTGAAGTACCCACTCTCGATCAATTAAATTAGGGAATGGGTCTTAACTTAGTCTAGTATTAGCAGGAGTTATAAATGCTAGGAATTGGAGATTAATCCAATTGTAAACAGATAATCTTGGTAAACTTATTAGAAGCCCCCTACTTAATTATGGAGATACTAAGCTTTATGTAGTATAAATATTATAACAAAGTTTCTAAAAGGCAGATAATTTTAGTCATTAGGACATGCTCCCAAGATTTTAAGGAGAATAATTTTATAATGATCTGAACTCCGGTTGCCCTGAACTTAATTTTTAGGACGAATTGCTCCTGTTAGCTTATTTTTACTTCCGTCTGCTAAAGATTCTTTCTAATTACTTAATATCTTACTATATACACCTACTATAAGAAAATTCCTTAAGCTAAGTATTTTCAAGTCTTTTAGATATATACCTCATATTATAAATATTACGCTGAGAGTCGGATGAATGCGTTGTTTACTTTACCTGTAATCGAACTTTGTCAAAGCAACAAAAATGGAATATGGGAATAAATATTAAAAGTCAAGTGTCTCATAAAACTCCGGTACGTATAGCAAAGGACTTAAGAATCCTTGTATCTGTGGTTTGAATCCTCGCACCAAAGTAAAGTGAGTGCCCTAACAAACCTTGCTCTTCCATTTCCTTTTTAGCTTTTAGATCAATCCAAGTTGCAATCGAATACACGAATACTACCATTACTCAATATTTAAGCTGGTTTGAACTCACATAGCCGTTAAAGCTAAGTACTATACTAAATTCAATGTATTTCGTTTTTTGTACATACTTTTTTTTTGATAAGCGCCTTAGTATCAAAGTAGCTATACAATATAGGGGTTTCCTTATCTTAATAAAGTAAGAGTTGCTCTAGTAGGTAGTAGAATAGCGTAATGGGGAAGCAAGGTTTCTTGTTTAAAAGTTCCTTAATGAATATAGTGAGCTACTTTAAAAAGGAGGCCACAATGAACAAGAGAAACTGAGTATCGGATCCTTTTTCCTATATATTATTAAAGGACACTTTTAAAAAAAGGTTTCTCTAAAGGTAAAGTTTATACGACCCGGCCAACTAGAATAAGTATACATATACATAACTTTGAAATAAAACTTGAAAAAGATAGGAAAAAGCTTAGGGGTTTTCTGTAAAATTTCATTTTACCAACAATAGTCCTTGAGATTGGGTTGGGTATAAAGCGGCTAAAAAGGGGGAACAAAAGCCGGGTTATTAAATATTATACGACTATTAACTTAAGGATAAGGCCTCTTTTTTGGAAGTTCTTTACAGTGTAAGTAATTTCTTTCCACTGAGCTCGGTAGGATTCCTAAAGAGTTCGTTGCAGTACTTGGGGATTCAGACCTCTTTCTATTAATTAACGTAAAAGGGACCCCCGGATGTATAGCTTCTGTTTGATTAACGTCCTCCTTTAGAGTTAATAATTCACGCTCAAGTCCCAAAACCTGCAGAGTGCAAAGACAAAGGAATTCAAAAAAGAACTTAGTTAGATAGAAGGATAGAAAGAAAATCGCTTATCACGCATGCGTTTTGGTACCAAAACAAGTCCTTTTCGCTTTCAATGTAAGGTACCCCTTGTCAATGTAAGATATCACTAAATCCCAGACTTATTGTTTACTTAAAAGTTCCTGGTATTTCTAAGGAATAGAATGTTCTAACAGCTTTATACTAGTATCATATTCTACTGACTTTTATAAAGATACAACAAACTTTTACGTTATATCTACTTGAATAAGTAGCTAACCCCTCTCCAGTTCGAAATCATTATAAGGTACAACTTGTCCTTAGAAAGCTTTCTTGTAATATTAACATTTTCCAAGCATAGCCGTGTTATGAAAGAGTAACTAAAAGAAAAGGGAGTTCTTTTTACTAACGAGGACCTTTCAGGGTCTGGGTTGGTTGTAGAGAAACGCGCTTATTTACACAAGTTAAAAAAGAATTTCTATAAAGTAAGATTCATGTAATCCAAGTGGATAATTTTCAATACCGAGGTCACCTAAATGGAAGTCTCCACAACAAAAACCAAAGATTAAGACAGCATTTTTATGTCAAGAAAAGGGGTAACTCTTTAAGGATTAAATAAATACCCTACTAATATAGGCTTACATCTAACCCATTTTATCGAAGCCAAGGCTCTGACATATAGTAAACCTGAGATTGTAGGTGCTATAGATTGTTAGTTATTACTAATACAAAGTTCTGGGCCAATTGTCGCTACTAAACCGGCAAGCGGATGAGGGTTCGAACTTTTTAGTATAATAAAAGCTATCCGTTTACCCAGAGATAATGTAGGATCAAATGCCCAAGAGTTTTTACCAGCATTCTTACTTTCAATCAAGGGATGCTATATTATATTAATTTCCTTATATTAAGTGCTTTAAGACTGCAGTCGTTAGTAGAGTAGGTCAAAAAATCTTTCCGGTTATGCCGCTTCTAATATTTTCTTTCCTTTTCTCTAAACTTATATAGGAATGAATGGGCCTCTTATCTTATCCTTATTATCTAGAGCTATTGCATCTAAAAAAAAGGAAAGACGTAAACCAAGTAATTTCCGCAATGAGTCATTATTATATTTAAAATACAAAAAGATAAAAGTGTTAGTTAAGACCCTTTACGATCTATAAACAGATAAGTATTTTATAAGTTTTTTTTTTACTTTTTTCAAAAAAGCGAACCTGGTTGATTATATATAAACAAGGGATCCAAATGAAAGTAACTAAAGCAAAGCATTTATTCCCTTATCAAATACCCCCTTATTCTTTCAATTTAATATTATGCACTTAGCTTTTTGCCGCCTTATAATCGCTTTTTTTCTTTACGAATAGAGATTCCGACACTCCCGCATAATGAAAAAATTTAAACTTATTATCCATACATTTTGGGACTTAGAACGGAGAATTTTAAACTAAATTATAGTAAAAAAACTTGTACCATAGACCAGAATCGGAAAGGTCTTATAACAGAGCCGGGAAATAAGAGTACTTTAAGTTTGTGTTGTTATGAACACAATAAAGCCCAGTCCTTGGCAAGTGCCTGAGAAAAACTAGGTTTAGTATTCAGATAAAACTTTCAACACTATTTTAATTCTTTTTCTTTGCTATAAAACTTTGAATTACTACTATTTTAGAACATAGAGTACCCTTGTGAATAGAAGAATAGGGAGAGATTTGCTTTGCCATAATAGGCTCTTCCGGCTGAGCTATACACCCTTTTACTAAGAGTTTCCTTCTTTCTCGGAATCTCTTAGTAAAAGAGAAGATTTTATCTATATAATGACAATATAGAGTTCAGCGGCCTCGTTCAGGTACCAGAAGGAGAAGGAGCCTTTATTAAAGTATTTATAGTAACTGTGAAAGATACCTCGTAGACCTTGCTCTTATAAAACCTCTCAGAAAATTAAGAAAGCTAAGGAGTTTATACCTCCTATTCCGATATACCCCAATCTCTATGAATATAACCTGATACTATTAGTCGACCCTCGCCCTTCCATGTATGGCGTATGCTCAAAAGTATTTCCGGCATTTCCCAGAATAAAGATATCCAGTATAATTGCATAAGCCATAAGCTAGGATAATTTACTAGACTCTTGGGGACTGTAATTCTTATTACTATTATTTATGCTCTCAGAGTAGTTATCGCTTGAACCTATGACATTACTTGTTTATAGACCCAGAATTTTCCAACTAGCTTAATCCCGCGAAGGGTCTTGAATCCTTATTTTTAAGTTCTCGTAGTAAGATTTTTTGAGAAGGCAAGCCCCTCTAATTTTGTTGTTTCAGGGTTTTAGCCAGTAGGATGCTTGGTACGTGATATAGATTCTTGTGCAATTGAATATGAAATAGAATTCTTTTTTCCGAATCAAAAGGTCTTTTTTTGGACTATCATTTTTTTAGAGAATTCTCAAGATACTGGTGCTTTATAGATACAAAAAAATCGAAGTCAGCTCTAACTAAATTACGATATTGTATTGCTATTAAGACCATAGTGAAGGCTCCCGTTATTACTAAAAATATCCTTTGCTGGTAAGTAGCTGCTATTATCGTTAGGGACTCCTTTTCTGATCTTGTTAAGTGAAATACACCCGAGAGAGGCACCTCTAGCCAATAAAAGAGAGGATCCTTGCACATCAAAACCCCTACAGCGAGTTCCTTGTTTATCGCTATTTTTATTCTTTTACAAAAGCTCAAATTCTAGAAATGCGTAAGTAAAAAGGAGCTCTTAGATTTATACACGTGCTTTTTTACAAATATCAAGTAGGGATGTTCCTACGTAGGATATTTTTCCCTATAATGGCTAAAGACTCTGTAAAGTACTTCTTATATTCTATATTCTCCGGATTTTTGGGATTCTTGTTTTTAGGTCTATAGCCTACTAGTATCCATTCATTAAATACCTTTTTATTAGGGACTTTTTATATACCCAGGCCCCTGTTTAAATAGAAAGGTATCCACTAATAAATAAGGCAGGAATAAACACTTGTGTTTCTATGAAAAACTTACACTCTTATCTCAGGGAATCCGACTACAAGCCAACCTTTTGTAACAAGGTTAAACCAGGATCCAATCCACCTTTATAGTATAGTAAAACCCACAGAACTTATTCGATAAACTAATAAATAGAACAGACAATCTTGTGTTGTTGTGAATCCCCGGCATTCCCCCAGCCTAAAAAAAAAAATTGTAATAAAATAAGATATCGTAACCCTATTTCTCAGATAGAGTTTAATAAAAATTATTTTGTCGGTATGAAGGAGTTTCCTATTTGTATAGAATTAACAGTATTTATAGTAGCTTTTTTTTTTTTCTCTGTGAGATATTAAAGCGGTGAGCTTGTAAATGGATTGAGTGAATACCCTTTTTTTTAGGATCTACTGCGTTTTCCGAAAAAGAGAGTGGGCTATACTTTTTTATTTGTTTAATTTTTAGTGTAAAGTATAACAGCAAAAATGACCTGACAAGTATTATAAATTAAAAAAGTGTAGTTACTTAAAAAAACTTTCGCAGGTGTCTCTTCTTTTCAAGAATAAATATACACCCAAGAAAATTTCAATACAAGTGTTTGTTAATTAAAAAGAAGGTTAGTATGAGAAAATGTAAGATAAATCTCTTGTTTTTGTTACGTAATACTTGTTTTAAATGTCAGCCTGGGAGGGGTTTTAATAAGAAAAAAGGAAAAGGAATACACGAAGTCTACATCTCTTTTAAGCAATGGATTTAGGTAACTCTCGAGTGGGGGTATCTGTATTACGTATTGTTTTTGAACGTAATAAAGCTGGATTCCTTGGGTGTATATTTGTAGAAAATTTTTATTATGAAAACTTAATCATTACCAACTATAAGTATGTATTACAATATGGGCTTACATATATGTGTGCTTTCTCGAATCTATACAAAAACTGATAAGACATGAGTTCTATTTGAATTAAATGAGGCAACCCTATAGTACTAATACCTGTTCAAAAATACCTTGTTTCAATTATTCAGTATGTAATATTGTGCAGCAGTCCGTATTGCAGTTTCTTGTTTTTATAAGTACCCTTTTCTTCTGTCCTAATAGAGTTGTATTTTCTTTTTATTCCAAATTTATAGACAAGGACCTTAAAACAAGTGTTTATAAACTCAATGAGTAAATCCAAGAAGGATTCTTGGGGATTCTAAATTCTATCTGGGTAGTCCAAAGTAAACCAAAGGCTTCTTTGTCATTAAGTCGCGTCCAGTACGGTTTCTTTATCCTACGCAATAAAAAGGGTCTAAAGAAGATAGGTATGAAAGGTATGGAGGTTTGAAGTGTAGCTATGAGGTTCTGCCCTAGAATTACTGTATTCAAAAAGTTGTATTACAGGTTTAGTTATAGCTTAAAAAAACTTGTACCTTACAAGGTGAATTAGTCACCTTGCCAACTGGCTTATAAAGTGTAAGTTATAGAGATTCAAAATATCTTAGAAGTTAGAGGTTACTGCTCTCTTTCTCTAAAAAGCCTTCCTTAGAGCTGGGTGGGATTGGCAGTTGTTATAGTCTTGGTCTTTCTTCAGCACCGGCTCTAAAATAAAGTGAGTCGAGAATATACCAGATGTAAAGATTCCTTTTTCCAGGGTTTAAAGGTTTATAAATTCCTTGTTTATCTAACAGGCTAGATGTGTTTCTTCTTTATTAAGTTAAACTATGGATCTACTATAAGGAATTCTCCTATTTAAATAATGAATTACTCTTATAATTAATATATAATACCGAATTTCGGGGCATAACCAAAAAAAAGGGAGGATCCCATATTTCTCTTTAAATGTCTAAAAAAGTATAAGCTACTAACTATAGATCAAGATACCCCTCTTTCTCTATAGGATCTTATACAGTTACAGAAGAAACCATACCTGTATAAGACCTCTCTTTTAGGTATTCTAAGAACTTGTAAAACACTTGTTTTTCTAAGACTAAAGAAAAAGGTCATGTATTTTTTGGTTTATATATCTATCGTATAGGTACAAGCGATACCAAAAGGCGCTAAACAAAAACCAATCGGATGCATGTATAGGTTCTGTCTATACGCGCGAATAAGTTTTAGTTTATACTTCTAGCAAACCTTCTTTCAATCTGAAAAATACCAAAATCTTGATTATAATTTGTAGTAAACCCTTCATAAAAAGGGGGTTGTTGTTAGTTCTGTATCAAAAATAAGGGTCTCTTTGCTAATGCTAATACAAAAATCTCAAATAGAGATAGTAATATGTAAAAAACCCAGCTGGATTTAGATAGTTAGAACAAATTTCAGGATCCAATTACAAGTAAGTTTAAGGAAAGATAAGGACTCCTTTTTGAGTTTCGTGTTGTATTTTTAAAGCCTTAGGACAATGTTCACCTTATGAAATGCTATATGCTTTTTACTGTTCTGTTCTAACAAACTAGTTTCGTATATTTATTTCCCTTTCCTTTTTGAAGTAAATTTAACTAAAAATCCGGAAATAAAAAGCTTTTCTGAAATCTTGAAATGAATTAGTTTAGTTTTCTTAGTTTTTTTAACTATATTTCAATTTTAATACTTAAAATAGGAAAACTTCGATACTATTCTCAATTGTAATAGAGCATAACTGGTCGATACAAAAAGCGTCCCTATTTGATAAACTTTCTAAACTAAAAAGGACCCACTCTCTAATACAAGGAGCTGATTTTAAGCTCCCTTCTTTATTATAATTTAAAAGTAACCACGGTAAAAAAATATAAATTCAGTATATATACAATACATATAATATAAGACAGATGTTTAAAAAGGATTCCTAGCATCTTAACTACTGTGGGTAATATAGCCTTTCTTTGGAGGATAAGTACAACTTGCTCTGACTTAAGTCTTACAGGTACTCTACAGAATCCGGTTTACTTTTATATAAATAGACCTAACAATAAGTAAGCGCCCTTTTTATTATTCTGAGAGCTCTCTTTGTTCAGGCCTTACTTGCTAGAAAAACTAGAGCGCTAACCAGCCTTTAACTACAAGGGTATCTAAATCCCGTAAAAGAACAGGGAATACAATTAGGCAAGTAATTTGATTATAATAACTTTTATTTTAATTTGAAAGGGCTAAACTCGGTAATAAAATCTCTTAGATAGAAAATTGAGTTCATTTAGCTATTATATATTATAAATTAATTCAGTTCAGTATAGACAAGATGCTCTTTATCTCCATGTCTACAAAGGAAGTACGCACTTGTCAAAGCAGGGATCCGCGCCCTAGAATGCTATAGGTTCAACACAAGTAGAAACAATACCAAGTTAGATATTATTTACTCCATACTTAATACTTAGGTGCCTCCTAATTTCTAGAGTAGATATAAATTCTTGATACCCACGGGTCTCTCATGCGGTATCCTGTAGATATTTGCAAATAGTAGAAGTGGTACATAAAAATTTTTGTCAAGTCCAGATTAAGGAAGAAAAATGGCTTGTATTTGCTCTAGTACTTAAATACCCATGCAAAAACCTATCAGGAAACTGTCCCAAAGGAGAGTTAATGAAAGCTTCAATAAAAGGTAAATCTGGTACATTTACATTTATATCTATATAGATTTAAAAGGGATTCCCTGTTGACACCGGACTTAGTAATCATACTGAAACGCTTTTTCATACCAGGTCCTGTTTACTCCTCGGGGAATCCTAGTAGATTGGTACTAGCTCGGGGGCTTTTTTCCTAGTTTAGGTACATAAATTTGTGAAAGCCTATTCCTTACTTATAGAAAAAAAGTTAGTGACTGAATTTCAGTTTAGTAGTACAAGGGCTCATTTCCTTTATTAAAAACCTGCAATTAATACAATCTAGAGATACTCTTGTGAAAATGTAGTAAAACCTAGACTTATATGCATTTAAACTCAAAAGGGGAAGTACTTCATAATAGAAGTTTTACTAGAGATTTTACGAATTAATAAACTCTCACTTTAAATTGCGTTATGATTATCTACTCTCTTTTCCCAGAAATTTATATATAATAAGGTTAGCGTAGTTACAAGTTTTATCTGGTTTTATTGTAACTTCGACAAAGTAATCTCTTACTGCTTGACTTAACAGGGTTCCTAGTAAGAATTGTCCGTCTTCGATTTTTCTTATATCTTATAGTAGTAATTCCATAATTTATGTTAATAAGTGTTGGTTTGAGAGTATAGAAAATCCTTTTTTGTAAAGATTTCCTCATATACGATGTTTCTATAGTTTAGTTATTCTTTAATTATAGGGATGCGTTTAGTGTATTTAGTAGACCCTTTACGGATGAATATAAATAGTCTTACCTTCATTTTCTATACTTCAAAGGAGTTTACTTAAAAAAGGAGATAAGCTATTCCAAATACTAAAAAGTAGGAGTTAATCTGTACTAAAATCGTTAGTCTTTTTAGAGGGAGCTGAAATCTTAGTCAAAAAATCTTACTTCGGAATCTTCCTTAGCTCTGAAACAAGGCTGACATCTATTATGAAACTCTGATCTTACTCTGATCCAGCAATTCAGTACAAGTGAGGCTTTTTCATTGAGATACTTCTGTGCTAGCCCTTAAAGTGGAGTTTCGCTTAGTAGATTTGAACCTATGCCTTCTGGTTTTGAATACCTGTATATCGAACTAAAGTAAACGAGTGTTCTTTTCCTACACCATAAAACTTCTTTGTAAACGCCATGTTTTTTGTCTTGTTTTCGAATCCCTATTCTATGCTGTGTCTTATTCAATTCTTAATACTAAATTCTGTTTTCTCCTCTTTTCAGGCATTGTATTCTTATGAGCAACGTCAACGAACTCGTTCTACTGCCTGAAAAGGACATCTATTCTATTGTCGCCCAGTATTAGTACTTAAGATATTTTTCTAAAAATTTCGATTACGCGTAAGTTTTATTGTATTTTTGGACGAACTCCTATTTGAATTTGGTAAATAACTCTATCCTACCATATAAGAATTCTAGGATGTATTCCCTATATTTCATTGCAATCTAAACTATTAGAGCCAAGTATTCTAGCATAATAACTATTTATGAACTAACCCCCAATTTCTGCGAGTGCAGAGGCTTTTCTCAATCTTGTTAGTTGTAAGATGATATTCTATTAGATGCCTAGTTTATAAGGACTCCTTGATTTATTGAGTTTTAAAGAGCGGCTTCTCTTTTGTTTGGTATCTTCAAATCTCTTAAGATTTAACTACAAGTTTAGCTTTTATTTTCATGTTTTCACTCTATAGTTACTTATTAACTTACGCTTGGGTAGTTCTAGTCAACTTTAAGATAGAGTTTACGAATTCCTTAGTCGTAGCTCAGCTCAGGAGCTTGCTATTCGCTAAGAGGGGGTTTCACCTCCATAAAATTCGAGTTCTTGTTTAGAAAATGGATGCTCCATATCTTAATAATTAGGTTTGGAATATACATAATAGTAGGAGTAGGTAAAAACTTTTCCTAAATCGGAGGCTAGCTTGTTGTATTATTAAATAGGAGATACTTACAGCTCTTAAGCAGAGATTTCTATTAGTACATATAAAAGAAGTCTATAGGAATGCCACTATTTCCGAAGCCCTCTCTTATATAAATATATTCTCCTATATTATAATTATATTGTATCCGCTACTTAAATACTTGATTAGACTTCACCCAAACAAACACTAGAGTCTCGTACAATGACAATGTTCATTAATCAAATGGAATTGATTTTTTATACTTGATTCATTTATTCTTATATTATATAATTCGGGGCAAAAGCTCTTAACTAAAGCGGAACTCCTTTAGCGTCTTTAAATAGAGTAAATACTAATCATACTAATCCTTCGTCAAAAACGTACTATCTAGACTTTATCTTATTATAAAAACCATAAAATTAGACTTAACTTATTCATCAGAAACCCTCAGAAGAAAATAACACACGCCTTAAAAAAACTCGGCTTAATTCTTCAATAAAATCTCGATTTAGTCCTGATTTTGATATATTATAGTTATATTTTTTAATTAAGGGGATTCCTCAAAAATAGCAGCTGAGTTAAATACCTCTTTATTTTATACTTAATTGTAAGGGAAATTTATTTCAGTAAAAAATTCCCAACTTCTCCACATATTTAGAAATGGAATTAAGTTTTAGAAGTAGCAATATCCGTAGAATCATAAGTAGAACTTTTAGGAAGTAAATTAGCTAGAAAATCTCTTACTCTAACATATGTATATTTTTTTAACAGAATGAGGGCTTGATCTTACATCTTTTCGTAAAGACTTAAATAATTATCTTTATCTAAATTAGAGTTGCTTGTGCGAGAAGACGCCGAGTAAGTAAATTTTTTCGGCTTTCAAGAGGGCCCTCTTTAGCGATGGGGTGGCTATCAAATAAAATTTGTTACATATAAGGTTTCTTTTTTAATAAATAGACAAGTCAGGTAAAACCTTAGGATAGCTTGTATAATAAGTGACCACCCACAAATTATCTTCAAAAGCTTCTGTAAATAAGTCCCTTTTTGCATTTTATATACTCTTATTGAAACTCTATATCTTCATACAAGAAAGGGTCTCTTCCCGTACACCACCTATTCCTATTTATTCCAGACCGAGAAAACTCCTAGCTAGTTTATAGGGATTCTATTATTAAGTTAACAAAAAGAAAGAGTAGGCTTTTAAATCATGCTCTAGCTTCGGAACTCAAGTAATAAAAATTACTAATAGTAAGAGTCTTTATATCTACAAGTATGAGAATCCCCAAGCCACTTGGGTCCCTATTTGTTGAGAAGAATGGAACAGCCAGAGTCAGAAACAACAAAGCTATCAACCAAGAGCCAGTCAAACAAATGGGAAAGAAACAGGATTTTACAAGCAAGTTAGTAGCTTTCTTTGGTATCTTTTCCTAGGTAGACAAGGTAAGGTATAAAGACCCTTTATTATGACAACTGTTTTACGAGACAAAGTTTAAGGCAAGAGGTCTCTAACCCAGGTAAGGAGTCTGCTTTCTAGTTAACAAGGAAAGAAAGAGAAGTAAATCTTAGTTAAGGTTTTTGCTGACTAGGGTTATAAACTAAGTAACTAAGGAGGCATGTCCTTTAATCTAATATCCTTTTGAGAAGCTGGGTTAAGGCTTACTTGTAAGTAAGGTAGAGCTAGAACCGTAGGATGAACAAATAGTAAATCTTTAGAAAAGCCAGGTAGAAAGATAAGTTAAGAAATTGCAACGTTTAGTTATTAAGGCTAAGCTTTTCCGGTGTGAAATCCTTTGGGAATCTAGAGGAATGTATACAGGAATTGTCAAAGAGGGGCTCGTTACTTGTCGACTATAAACCATTTCCCTAATCTGGCGGGTATAGTATTATACTAGACTCTTCTTAAGCTGTCATTTACTTAGAAAGTCAGTCTTAAATATTAAGACTTAGAAAATATGAACTCAAAAGTCCTAGGTATACCCCCACCAAGCACTCCTAACAAGTCTTTATCACAATTCTAGATAATAATTGGAGCCTTTTCTAAGTAAGCTTGCCTATTCTTAAAATTGCTTAAATATCAAATATATTCTGCCTGAATTGAACTTAGAGTAGGTAATCTTGTCTTCCTTTGTTTTTAGGTTTCTGATTATTGTGGATAAAATAAGAAAGCTGTTAGGGAATAAAAGAACCCGCGGCTAAAGAAAGCAATGAATTCTGGTAAATAAAGTCAAGTGAATTTTCTTGTTGGGCTTCGCACCTTGCTAGTACCTAATTAACATCTAAGGAAGGTTTTAGTAAAAAAGATAAGCAGTTATAACGGTAATAGAGTTGTAAATAAGCAATTACGGGAATATAAAGAGTAAGAGGACCCCGGTTTCAAATCAAATGTAGGATTAAATTTCTACTTCCTACTTCTAAGTAAGTCAGTCTAGTTAACGAGGAACTAAGCCTGGCATAGAATAAAGTATATAAGAAAATTCTGGAGTAAGAGCCTTAAAAGTGGAAAGATGTTCCCGCGATTCTGTAACTAATATAAGCAATCCAAAAAACACAGGAAATCCAGATTCCAATAGCCTAAATAAGACCTTAAGAGATACAGAAACTCAAGTTTTTAGCTATTCTTAGGTAGTAACTTTGGGATTATTCTATTCAAGCTTGGCTTATTTATTAGCGGAAAGTCTTAAAAAAAGGTGTAAAAACTTTTTTTTTTGAATTCGAGTTCCATAAAGCCCAAGAAATTTTTTTTTTTTCTCTATTTAGATCTTAAAAGCCCGGCTATATTCTAACGACTTCCCTATTCTATTTCCAGAAAAGCTACCCTATATTTGAGTCTACCCAAGAAATTGAACTTGGTTCTCTTAAAGATTTTGAGACCTTGTGTTGTATAATTCTCAAGGGAGCTCCTAAATAGTAACTTTCCTTTAGCTGGATTAGAATAGAACTAGGAGTACAGTTTAACTAAATCTATTAATTGAGAATCCTTTTTAATAAAATCAAAAACTGAAATAAATCCTGAAAAAGCTCCTCTTTGTGGGGGTGTATTAACTACGGGTAGAAGTGACGGAGCTTTCTTAGTTAAAGCCTGTTAAATAAATTTTAGTACAATATACACGAATAAATTCTGGCAGAGGAAACCCTTTTGGTAAATGGACTTTCTTACTTTCTTCATTTTGAGATTAGTTGGAAAACTAAAAAAACTAGTAACATTTTTCTAGTCGCTGACAGTCTTATATACACTATTTACTATTACAAGAGATACATTATTAGTGAAGGGTGCTAGAAATATAAAGTGTTCCTTAGCTGAACGTAAAGGTTAATGCTAGTAGGATTCTTGATAGAATAGAGTCAAACTTTTTCCTATTTGAATGAGGTTATAGCTTTCAAGCAAGATAGCTCTGGAGAAAAGGTACGGAAGTTTATAAGTGGATGCTGGCTATGAAGAGTAGGATAGAGAGTACAAGTATTATCGCTTTAAGAAAAGGTATGCATAAGAAAGCAAGTAGTACCAAAAAGTATTAAGAAACAGGGTATTCCGAAGATTAAGAATGCAAGTGAGAGTATGAAGAAGTTGTTGGGTATATGAAGTATGAATGTACTAACTAAAACTACTCAAGAACTTTCCTCCGCTACATTACAGTTGGGAACAGTAACACTATCCTATACGGGTTGTATCCTATATAGCAGTAGCTACAAAGACAACGAGGAATACTTTATTACACTGTATCCCTTTCGCTATAAAAGTAAGTTAATCTCTGATGACTAAAATCTAGATTCAACAGTCCCCTTGCTCGAAGGTTAGAGCAAAAGCGCCCGCACTTAACGATCAAAGGTTCAACAAGGATTGAGAGTAGAGAAAATCTATTTGTGATGTCAACGAGCTTTTTATTAGTATAAAAAGACTTCATTAAGGTAAGTTCAAACAAAAAATATTTATAACCCACCAATTCTTCTAAGAGCCGCTATTATGAGTTTTCCTCATCTTAAATTTTAGTCTAAAAGGCAATACCTAAGATTACTGAAGCTCCTATTATTACTGCTAAAGCAACAAGTAGTAAGTCCTGGTACTGATAAAAGATATACTCTAGAACTAGATACTTGCAATTATTACAAGACATCCGTAAATACCAAGTATATTCAGAAACTGCGTCTAAGCAGCTTTAAAGAAAAAGATAAAATATTGGACAAAAACGTGTAAAAACTAAGACTCAAGATCACATAATAATTAACTTCGTGTCCTCCAGTACTTACCAACTTACTCTGAGCAAAGTCCTTTTTAGGGACGGTACTTTAGAACTAAAGGGAAAACTTGCTTGTTTTTTATCTTTATGAGCCGGTTTTTGAGTTTTTGGTAGAGGAAAGAAGAGATCAATTCCATTGTATATAATATTTGATTTTCGCTAGAATTTTCTCGGATTCTACATGTGTTTTCCTATAGGAACTGACTCCTCCTAGTAAGAGAATATACCTCTTAGAATCATACAACTTTTTCAATTATGCCTCAACCTCAAGAAAGTAGCAATTTTATGAATCCTTCTTGGCTAGCTCCTTTTTCTCTGGTATTGGAAATAGTACTCATTTATACTAGTTTACGTTTACCCTTTTTTGTTAATTAAAAGGAGTTTATGATAGGTAATAGATACCATATAATATCGTTTTAGTGAAACGGTACAGTTCTAGCCCTACACAAGCTTGGTTTAGAGGTGTCAGGAATTAGTTATTTAAGGGAGACTAGGGTATTAAGGCATTTAGGGGTTTAGGAAATAGATAAAGGATTTTTCTATATTAGTTTATACTACTTAACTAAAGGGGCACTTTCAATCGAGAGAAGTGGAATACTTGTGCTTCAATAGTCAAGTTTAGCTTCTTTTCGCTGGGTATAGCATCTCAAAAGTTGTTGATTCCGGGATATCTTAACTAAAAACTGTAAGTATGGTAAGTTCTTTATTTATATTAGTTGCGCTAAATGTCTTTTGGTCATTGCAACCATTTTCTATACTCTAATTACCCCCTTTTGGGGCCTCCTTGTAATACATGACTCCAGGGATTCTTATTGCTTGAATTTGGTTTATTTGTTGAGTGAGAAAGACAGCGAGAACCCTTTTTTAAAAGAAACCCGTAGAGTCCTATAAAGCAGTTCAAAGCCTTTCGCATCCTTATTTTTATTATACTATTTTTAAGAAGTCTTAACTTTACGGGTACCCTGTGAGATAGTACTCAATTATGTTTATGTAATTTTAAGACTGCCCCGTACTGCATTGATAGCTGTTGCTTACATACACTATTAGTGAATTAAGCAAGTTTTGTGTTAAAAAATCCTACCAGCCCGTGACAAACTCTGGCCCCTTTGATCGTTAATTTGACTCTTATAGAGTTTTATTGAGGAGTTCGCATTACTTATAAATTAGACGACAGGATCTCTCACTAAAATTAGATTTCATGCTCAACAAAGTCTTAGTCTGGATAGGTCATAATCTTTATTTTAGGACTACCATTTTCACTTTGTCATAAGTATACTCTCGATTGATATAAGGATTTTATAAACTTCTTTTTTAGATTTAGTTAGTAATAAAATAAACTATTAAGACGTAGAGTTCCTTAACAGTAAAATCACGGAGTGGAAAGATATACTAAAAAAAATTATATTGAATCGGACGTGAACCTTACTAGTAAATAAGAATTGCTTAATAAAAAGCTAATCCTATGTCCCCCAAAAGGAAAGCACTTTTTGAGTCGCTATCTCTATAACAATTATAATATAAAGGGCATCCTCCCTAAAACTAGTACTCGAAAAGTAATAGCATACCCACTATTCAAAGGAATGTCCAGAATTAAAGTACAAAAAGCTTATATATTATAGCATCCTATTTCAAAACCAAAACCTTACAAAGCATAGTAAGCTACCACTGAGTTACTCTACTCATCTTTTCAAAACCAAAGTAAAGGATTCCTTTTTTTGTATAGAACAAGAGGGGCCTGTTTCACAAAGTGTGTTGGGGAGTTTAAGAAAAATACAGATCTCAGTTTTGATATAACAAGGGGTCGAGCTTTGGAAATTTAAGATAGAAATAGACTAAACTCACTTTCTTATAGTGTTCATCCTCGCGCTAGTTTATTGAAACTTAGATGACTTGAACCTTACTATTTCAGTTGACGTCTGATTTGCCGGTGTAAAAAAAGCCAGGCCCCAAAAAGTTTTCCTTTAGTAAAGTTTTTCGTGTTCTTTCAAAAGCGTCCGGGTTAGTGCTCGCAGCTTGCCGATTTATGAGGGAAAATTATATATTTTATTTTCAGTGTAAGACGGTGTGAACCAACGGGGCAAAGTCTGTCTTTCATTACGTTGGACCCTCCTAGTTAGGTTATAACTCCTGTAGTTATGTGAAGTCTCTGACATTACAAAGCAGAACTAAAAAGAAATTTCGAATTCCTGCTATTTAGGCCCGTATTCAAAACGCTTTACTAAAAAACGGAGTCTTCTCGCGAGGGGCCCACTAGGTTGTTAATGTACCTTATTTCTATGTACTTTCAGAAATGAAGCTAAAAAGGGTTTAGATTTAACTTTTATTTACTTCTATCTATTCATAGGACCCAATTATAGGACTCCGCTTATATCTCTTTTGCGTACCTAAGAAAAAGGGTAAGGGGAACTAATAAGCAACTTCCTACTCTAAAGGGAAATCAATTTCAGTTTTTTTAAGGACCTGATTATCGAGAATTTAAATCTATCAAAGAAAAGTTTTTTTCTATTAAATAAATCAGGAAAGTATATAACAAGATTTTGGTAGGACATCCAACTAAAGCGGGCTCATATTGCTCTTATAATATGGGTTCCTATTACTAAAATTATATTAGGACGTACAAAAAACTCCTCTATAAATCAAAGAATCTAGCGCTTTGTTCATTCTTAAAAGTACCAAAAAGGGAAAGAACCCATAAATTTCCTAAACTAGCAATTGTGCACTCTGGTAGTTGCCTTGTACCCCACAAAAATTATAAACTTAACTAATTTTATCAAAATATATAAGCTTAAGGTCATTTCTATAAAGGATC
The DNA here is from genome assembly GCA_036897465.1 of Pelargonium australe. Lineage (NCBI taxonomy): Eukaryota > Viridiplantae > Streptophyta > Magnoliopsida > Geraniales > Geraniaceae > Pelargonium > Pelargonium australe. Next base: position 37,137 of record JAYMTH010000025.1, read on the forward strand.
GAAGTTAGTTATAAAAGCCCCCTAGCCTAGAGCTGTAGAGTAGTCAAGTGTTAAAGGCATTTCAATTGTTAACGAGTCATAGATTTGAATCCCGAAAGGGGGAATTCGTTAAGGGTTCGAGTCCGGGGCTGTTCTGTCTCTGAAAAGGAGCCGTTCCTTGAATCCTGGTTTAACAAAGAGAGCTCACTGATAAGCTACTTTATATTATGTTTTGTTTATATTTCTAAAATAATAGAAAACTATTAACTCTGCCTTGTTTAGGCGGTTCACTCGTAATTATTCTTATACATGAACAACAGTTAAGTTTAATGTGTGTCACATTTTTTACTCATATTGAATTATTAATCAATTAACCTTGACTTTCTGAGTTCAAAATTTAAAAGTAGTTATTATCCACTCCTTGTTGTTTCGGTTCTGAAATTTTTAAGGTATGAAAGCTGATCAAACTGTCTTACACTTCTAACTTTGCTTTAGAAACGATGTCCGGAAAGAGTTTAATTCTTCATATAAGAGTTCACTTCGCCATTAATTGCCAGTACAAAAAAGGTTTCGCGAAAGGCGCTTGTCTTAAGCAGCTAAACTGGGATTACCTAGAAAACCCCTTTGAACTAACCACATTTGATAAGTTTTAGGAAGTGGTTTGCCATTTGGATTGGGCAAAAGTAAGACTAAATAAACAGAACATCTTAATATTAAGTACTAAAGCGGAAAACGGATATCTATTTAAGTGCATGAATTCGACCTAAAATCCCTTGACCAAAAGAGTTTTCAATAACGAAATCCAAGACTATTACTAAAGTTCAAACAAAATCCTAAACAGCAATTCAATTCGAATCCTTATCCACCTCCTAACTTGAATAACACTTGACCACGTGACAAGAGAGCTCTTTTGAAAGTGATGCAACTGCCTTGAGACTTTTCTTTATTGATATCTGAATTCCGAAGTCAACTTGAACCTATGACTTGAGATTCCACTCACTGGTGCTCTAACCATGTAGCTTTACTCCACAAAGCATATATCTATATTTAATACTATAACGAGAATCCTAAAAACAAGACTGACTTTACTACTAAACTTACTGTTACTATAACTAGAGTATGAAAGACGAATAATATTAGAAGTTTAATTTAGGATTTGAGTCGGATTGCGTTTTAGTGGTATAACGTTCTTGTTATTAACTGACTAGTCATTGGTTCAAAGCGCATGTGTAGGGTTGATAATAATACTAATTTCTAGTCAAAAGGTATTCTTTAGGTTTCTTTTCTAATTGACTCGTGTCTAGATTATAATACTGAGTAACGTAGGACTGAAGCTCTCGGTATTTGGTTGGATAGGCGCTAGTGCTTACTTTAGCAGTCTTGTAAAGTTATAGTTTTTATAGAAAGCTCAAAATTAGACTCTATAAAGCCTTTGGCAATAGAGGTTTAATAAAAGGGAAATCATCATCCTGGATTTCCTGGGTTTACTAATAAGTAAGTAATATGTGTGGTATATTTGGTCTTTTACTAGGTTACGAAATAAATTTACTTATGGTATATAGCACTTCCAGGGATTCGAAAAAAAGTGAAAGAATTAAGCCCAACTTTCCAAATTCTCTTTACCGGGCTTGCCCCATCCTAGGCATAAAAAAAGGATACCCTGAATTAGTATTCGTGTCTATATCTTTTATTTTTATAAGCGAAATAAGGAGTCTTGCCTTTACGGAATGGAATGGGTTCGTCCTAAACTCGATGAAACTAAGTACTAAGTCTTACATAAAACCCTTATTTTAAGTCTATTCGTATCCTAATTTACCAGTAGCTTTTAGTTGGATAGCCCCAATTGCTCCCGATAGAAGTGTCATTCTAATGATAGACAAAATCAGGAATGATGTAAATAGTTAGCTAGGAAAGTTACACTGGTTAGAACAAATGTAAAGGATCCCTTGTAAGTGGCCAGCCAATAACTTACTTTATTCAATACAACGAGTTTGCACAAAGTGTAAGAAGAAAACCTACTGTATCCAGTTTTTTCTCAAGCGCCATCCCAGACCCCCTTTTGGTACTTTATTTTTTTTTGATAAATTTGAGTCTATTGACCTGATTTCTCAGTTAAAGAGGTTTCCTTCCTACTACAAGTAAAATAGTTGACGAATCACTCACTTGCCTTGGAAAAGAATATTGCTTCAATAGCCAGAGCCCGGTTTCCCTCTAATCTAGTAGTATCGGAGGGTTCTAACCAGCTTTTTTACCTTTACAATAAGAAATCTGGCTACTAGAGTTGAGCCCTGGAGGACCCCTTGAAATTGAAAGCTTTACCATGCCACCATATACTTATAGCCTTGAACAATAAAAAAATAAACCTATTCCTACAGAGTTCCAAAATCAAGTTACTTATAAGAGCTAACTAAAACCAGAATACAAATACAAGGAACAACAACAAACAGGAATCCCTATAAACTTTTTATAAAAGGATTTTAAACCTGAAACAGAAGTTAATCTTTTAATATTCCAGATCTATTAGGACTACCCGAATAAGTAAAAGCAATACAGACCCAAACTCCTTAATCTTTAAATTTATTAGACTCATCTGGAATATGACACATGAACACAATATTAGGATATACATTAGCTCGCCCTTGAAGTTTACAAAACCTTATATTTAAGTCTAAATTACATAACCAAGGAATCTGGACTTAGACGTTTCATATCAACGAATTTTCCGGATCTCTATCCAATTCTAGCTAAAACTTCCTCTTATAAAAGCTCCTTTTACAGTTAAAACTATACAAGTGATGCAGCACCAATAAAGCTTCCTGCTATAATATAACCCAACTATTACTCATAATTAAAATCTCTTAAATTAACCTTTTAGAGTAATGAAAACTTTTAAAAACTACTGGAACACTCTCTTTTTTATAAATAAAAATCTCCTTTTTGAGCAGGGAACTCCTTTCTTTTCTAGTAATAGAGTTTCCATAAAAGCATTTCCTAAGTTCTAAATAAAGAGATTTTAGCAGGTGCCTTAGCGTACGGAAATGGCTTAACAAGAATTCCTGGAAAAACTATTGATAGCATACAGGAAAAAGTGGTAACATCAGATACCAGAGAACTTAGAACTTTATACTGTGAAGGGGATTCCTATATCTTTGTATTTAGTGGACAATTAAAGAAAGCTTTTCTCAATTCAAGGAGGACATTCTTGACGAGATGCTGTACTGGTTTGGGTAGTCTTTACTTAATTTATTGATATTACTTAACCTACTTTATTTTACAATAAAGCTCTTGGTATAGAACAAATATGGTTAGTCCCATATCTGAATCTAATATATCGTACTAGGATCAAAGAGTAAATGAAGAGTATCCTCTAATTACAGAGGGACTCGCTCTTATCTTATAAGCTTGAAAGTTTGTTTATAAGTAAAGGGGCTCTTAGCAGGATTGCTGCCTAAAATAAGTTAAAATCGAAAAGCTTGCGTAGCTTAGCAAAAGTATTTAATATACCAAGCAGTACGATAGAAATTCTTTATAAAGCGTTCTGAAAAAAGGAGGACCCCGCATAATATATGAGAAAAAGACCTTTCATTTCTTACAGTGCAGTATAATAAGAATTAGCGCTTCAATAATTGGTTTTACAGATGCTAGGAATCTGAGACATTCGAGCCTATTTTTTTATCCGTATACGTATGAAATCAAAAAACTTGGTGTACAGGTATGCTTTTCTTCTGATACCAATTGTTGTAGAGAATCCTTTTCGAGAGTGACTGCTTCTTATTGAGTTTCGAATTCCTAGGATAAGTGTAGAGCTTTCCTTAGGGAAGAAAGTTTATATTCTATCTCTATTTTACCAAAGTATTTAATTACACCACACACCCAACTTATTCTAATTTATTACTAACTAGACCGCGCTTGGGTTTGGCATAGGTTACTCTGATACTAATTAGCATTTAAACAAGTGCTAATCAAGAGAAAGAACTCTAACAAGGACCCCATTATTAAATTCTCCTTGCTAGGGTGCGTTTAGAATGAATATGAAATTGACTCCTTTGGAAAGACTCTAGTTTGAACAAAGAAATATAAATTTAGGTTAAATAATGAAAACTTTTGTATTAGGAACTCTCAGGGTATATTAAATAGCTGTTATTGTGTTAGATAATACCCTCGTACTTGGAAGTTTTTATATCCTAGTAAGATAAAAAAAAGAAGGAGTTTTTACCGCGGTAAAGCATATAGTAAGTAATCTGAAATTCTTAACTAGGTATATGAGAGTAGCAGAATATAATGCTATGCAAAGAAAAGTAACTGTTATTAAATATAAAAGGGGTACTGTTTCTATAAAATTAATTAACGAATTTTGTGAAATGAGAAAACATTCTTGAGGTGTATAGGGAGTCCGCTAAGAAGTTCTAAGCAAAAGTCCCAGTTCTAGCGTCCCCAGTAATTTCTTTTGGATAGCAATCTTTTATATTCCAAGAAAAATGGTAGGATCACCTTTGTAATTGCTCGCCCCGAGAGTTAATTAAGGAGTCCGGAGATTAGTTTTATTAATATTTGGTTTTAGCATATCAGCTTTACTTAGCCTTTCCGCTTGAGGGCGCTGCTTAGATAAGTATAGTAATTCCTAGCAAAGAATTCTACGGTACCCCTTATATTATATATGAGCTACTCTTAATATTGAAGTCCAAACAAGCTGCCCTAGGTATTCGGAGTACTCCTCAGTTCCTCAGTAAAAGTAAAGGTATCCTTCTGTGTTTATCTAACAAAAAGGTACGCGAAGAAACAAAGAAATCGATATTTAATACTTTCCTTGAGTTTGAGCCTAGTGAAACTAGAGAAGACAATAACACTTACAACCATTATAATTCCTTTATATAGTAGTGTTGTTCCTATACATAAAAGCGATTAGAGAAGACGCCTAAAATCCTTAAAAAGTACTTGATCCATTGATATGATACTTGTAAGTTAAGTAAATTCTAGTTCAGGTTTGGTGAATTCCTTAGATGTTAAGAGTTAGGCAATGTACTGGCCCTAGTACGACTAGTAGGTGAGTTTAATTGTTCACTACGAGAATCATAGCAGGCTTATATATACTATAGGATAAGGTTTTCTTGAAGAAGTAAGATAAAGTAATCGTGGCTTTCTTCTGAATTTCCTAATAGCGGAAAAGAACTTAGGAATCAAGACCTAACCAGACTGCGCTACACCTCGTATAATGCTTTCCTTTCTTGTCTTCTCTTGCTTAGAAGTCGACTTGAACCAATGATCGAAGGCTTCTAAGTCCTTTGCTCTACCACTCAGCTATTGAGGAAGACATATAAAGAGGCGCCCGTGGAAGAGGTCAGAGTTTTCTTACTATAAAGGTTTAAACCCTAATCCTAGTATTTATTTTTAATGAGAGAGTGCATCATATTCAATTTTGAGAGGGTCCCTGTATTTTTGACACTAACATGGTTTAGTTAGGCAATAGCTGTCATTGGGCTTAGGAAAAGGGGAAAAAGAGGCTAGGCGAATATCTATAGTTAATCATTTTATTTAACAACATCTTAAAAGTGTTCCTTAAGTTTTAAATGGGTTCCACTGAGGAGCTCAGTAATGGACAAGGCCCCCAAAATCTATGCAACTCTGTGTTTTATAGTGCGCTTTTCCTCTATCAAGTAATCCGACACTTAGATGTCTGGTGGATATTTGTGATATAAGAGATTTAGCTCATCAAGCAAAAATGCAATGAGATTCTGATATTCTTGTCACAGTTATGAGGGTTTGTCCTATCTACGCTTAAGATAGAGCTCTATATAATTATTGTTTGCTTAACTAGAGTATAAGTTTAATAAATAAGTAAGCACTTAACTTAATATGCCTCTTCTCTCTCGGTTATTCTCGTTTTCGAGGCCCTATCTAATATAGCTAGGGCAGTTATTCCTTAAATTTGTTGTCCTACCACAGATTGTATCTTCCAAAGCTCCGCCAATTCTAGAAGTTTCTAAAAAGCAATTGTTTTTAATGAAGTTTGCCAAAAATGACTCGAGTTGTACCAGTATACACCGAAATCTTGTAAAGAAGTTGTAATTTTATGGCATGCCTCAGCTTAACACCAAACTAGCAAGACTCTACCAGAGTTTGTCAACACACCGTTCGTATATCTATCTAAAACAATCCGCATTTTTCGTAAATACAAAGGGGGTATACTCCCCTCTAAGCAGGACAAGCTAGCCTAGCTACTGCCATTGGATTTTTATTGTATAGTAAACCTTTTATAGTAATTAAAAAGAGTTAAAATAATGCCCTAAAAAACCTTTTACAAAGCGCCTTTTATCGATTTTGGATAAGGCAAGAAGAGATGTGCGCAATTAAAAAATCTACTGTACTAAAATTACTTTAAAACCGGATTATTCATTTTAGAAGTAGACGGGTTTTCTGAATATATTTATAAAAATTCATAAACTGGAATGCACTCCTTATGGAAGCTCCTGCCCTAGAAACCGAAAAATAAAGAGCAAAGGGTGGACTCAAAGCAAATAGCTGATTGGGGCTTGTACTACATAAGTAAAGTAATTAATTATTCCGAGTTATACTATAGAAAATCGATAACAAATAGAGGAAATCCTATATTAATATACTCTTAAAGAGGGTCTTTTAACTTTTCAAATCAGAAGGAGTGCCTTTGAAAATAGGACTAAAGACTGCTGATCCGGAAGTTTTTGCTTACTGGGTAGCCTTTGGGTTTAACGAAAAGCCCTGGTTTATGCAATTCCCATAATCTGTATACACCCGATCGTACTTTATTTAATAGAGTGTACTGCGTACAGCAGTAAAGACAGGTAGATTTTATCTTTTGGTAGCAAGGCCAAGCTTTACTAAAAGAGTCTTTATCCTACAGTTCTTTTTTAATACACCGATGAACTCATTTGATAATATTAGCACTCCTTTATATTAAAAGTTTATAAGCTATACGGTCGAAGTGTCTATTTTAACATCACTCTTCCCTATTATCATACCACTTTGATTGAGAAATTAGGGGAAAGATTTTGCATTCTCAACTAAGGGAATTAATCTAGCTTTTAGTTTTAAAGTCTTGAATTCTCTTTTTCAATAACAACTTGCAAGAAGAGAGCTAAGCATCTTCATAGCATACAAGGTAGTCATAACGATTTTGTAGTACAATCTTTTTATACTTTAAGTCCTGCGAAGGCTTCCGACTTGAACTTTGTACCAGTTATTTTAATCTTTTAGTACAAATAAGGGCCCCCTTGGTATGTGGATCTCTTTTCACTCTTTTCATCAAGCATCCTTATTACAATGACTGTACGAAACCCTCTTAAAATAAGCACTAAATACATATGTATATTACTTTTAGGTGGTCGCTTTAAGAAATAGGAAATAGAAAACCCTTTTATCTCTTTGATGAGCTCCGCTACCACTTGTTTAACAAACCTTTATACCAAGTGGATTAGATTAGTCCTTACTTATGACTCTATTAAAATATCCTATGATACCAAGGTATTCCTCGTAGAGCTCTGTAAAAGCATAGGATTCGCACTATTGACAAGTCAATAGCCTTTAATGTTGTACCAATTTGTTTGAAGTAAAAAAATTTAGATCTACCGTAAACCCAATTCTATACTCTATTATCTCTCCTAAAGAGCTTGTAGTACAACTTTAAGGAATAGAGTAAAAAAGAGAAATACCTACTCTCGTCCACAAGACCCCCATATCAGGGATATCTAATATTAAGAAAGGCTTGGCTTAGACAAAAAGAAAATGTTGTTAGGAATCCCGGGTACAGAAGGAATTACTAGCCTTTAATTCAGTTAAGAAAATTTAATTACCCTTGTCCTAAAATGAAGATCTTACACTTAATATATAAAACAAGGAAAAAAGCTGCGCCTCAATCTTAGCTTTATTAGCAGCCTATTTAGTACTCGATACATATCTACCTGAAACTTATCCCTAGTACGTACCTGTTTAATTTAAGAAGAAATAACCATATAAATTTACACCAACCTGGGCTATGCTTTACTCGTGGATTGTACCTAAGCCAAATTCACAAGGACTTCGCAATCTACTAGTGACCTAAACCGCCCCCGACTTTCTTAGTAGTAATCCCCTGGGGCATCCTCTGACCTGTGACGCTATTTTTTGAATCATAAATTCTTACAAGCAAGAGAAGGATTCTTTTTGGCTAAATAAAACCAAACTGAAAAAGTAAAGTATAAGCTTAGGGGGGGCTCGAACCTACGACCAGCATCTCAATTACTATCTGTTCTACCTAGGGTATACATGCTATAAATAACTTCTAAATTGCCGGAAGAGGTGTAGATATAGAACTAAAAAAAGTCCTTATCTAAGTGATTCGATTCCATTACCAATTATTTAGCAAATCTATAGTTACTCTCAATTTAAACCAACGAAATTCCTTAATATAAGACTAGTGTTTCGCTTTTAGTGGATGAATTCTTGGGTTTCCTCATTATAAAAACTGAGGGAATCCTATGCTTTTTCAACTAAACGGTAAAACTTTCCTTGTACCAAATTCGTGTTTCACATGAATCAAGATAAAGTAAACCCTTGATGCTATAAACTTGGAAAAGTAGGAGTTGTTCGCTCGTCTATAAAAAGTTGTTGTAAAGATTTATTAGTTTAAAGTTTTTTTGTTTTCTAGATAGTGAATATCCTGTTGACACACATAAGTAAGACTTTATATAAGAAATTACAGAAAAATTTCTTTCTAAAAGGGAGCTTTCGAAGGACCCTGAATATAGGGATAGGGATTCTTCATAGGAGTCTATCTCTTTAAAAGATGGTTTATAAGTACATGATATATTACGGATGCTTTTGGTTTTTTCCACAAGCAAGGAGACTCTATACGAAATTTCCTACATGAATTTATATTTTGTTTAGTGCAGAGGCGGCTAATCTGAACTAGATTTTCTTATATACAAGTGACCCCAACTGGATCCTTTTTAGAATTGGAAACTCTTTTGGAAAGGAAAATGCATGCTACATAAAACCATATTCCGAACTGCGAATCTACTGCCCTTAAACAACGAAGAGATCTTGTAAAATCAAGACATAATATTTAAAATGGATCGTTCTAACGCTTGAGCAAGCCGAATTGCTTAGTTTTCTTCTCAACCTAACCTTCAAGATATATTAACTTATACTTTAAAGAGACGTATATAAGATATCTATAAGATTTTAGCTACAGTTTTAAAGTCTTAGAGCGTATGCTCTTTGAAGCATCTATTGTTGCCGATAACCCGTGCGTAGACATATCCTCATGTCAGAAGAAGCTTAGTCAGGAGCCTTTGACACACGGAATTAGGTATATAGCCCCTTGGTCAGTAACCCTTGAAACAGGATTCTATAATTTAACAGCTTCCTATATGCCCCTTTAAGCTCTATTTATGGTAAGTAAATTCTTTAAGAGTTTTTGAATGCTTGTGTTAAACACTTCTTTTAGTCCTACCCAGCTTATCCTCATACAGGAAAATCCTAATTAAAACCATCAAAAAGCATACCTCGGGATTCTTTAACATAAGTTTCACGAGAGCTCCTAGGTTTTTTTAATAAATTTATTGCACAACCCCATAAAAAGGAATCCGATACTTTTTTCCAGATTCGGGAAAGATATCGAGCTCAAATGCGAATAAGCCCTTAAAACTGCTTAAATACCTGAAACCCGATGTACTTAATATGCGATATTATCCTACAAGTTTCTACGCGCTTGTCTAGCGGAAGTTGATTTTGACTTTTATAAATCTGGAGCCAGAGGCCTCAAGCAGCAATATTACAGGTATAGTAAGTTAGAAAAATCTTAGAGTAAATCTTCTCAAGCCCCTACTTAATATCAAAGACAAGCTTTGTAAACTATGGATTTCCTTTAGATTTCCTATTCTCGTGAAAGTGAGGTTAATTTTAAAAGGGCCTCTACAATCGAAACCTAAAGCTAGTATACTCTCAGGAGCTGCTCTATTTTTGTGTGTGTTACTTATGCGAACCCTAAAATAAGGGTTGATGATAATAAAAGCAAAACAGTTGCTAGGGTCTTAAAATTCCGACAGCCCCTTAAACCTGTATTATTTAAAGATAACTACACCAGGAGTTTTTGGCTTTAGTCGGATTACGATCCTTTTTCATTTTATGTAATACCTAGAAATCAGAATTTTCATCGCGGGTATTAAAAATAGGATAGGGCTTTGCCCCAAAAACACTGTTTGATAAATAAAGCTTCTAAAGAAATGCTTAACTTCTGAAACTTACTTAATTCTTTTCCTATGAATGAAAACAAAGCTAAACAAGGACTGTTCTTTAACTAAATAGCTCTGTCTTGCACTCCTTTCTTTGTCACATTCTTTATATAGAATACCCTTTTTTAAATATTCAAGTTATAAGCTTAAAATTTGTAACTTATAAAACTAAAGTTCAAATTCTTCCTTAATTGTCTAGACATTTCATAACTATTAAGAGAACTCCAGTAAAAACTAAATAACTGGGAATAGACTTGGATACTCCAGTCGGTACTCCACACAAACCTAATTTGGTTGAACTCAGAACCTTTAGAATAATATAAAATAAGCAGGATTTAACTTAAAGCTCCCAAATCAAACACTTAACAAATTTTCTAAAGCCCTAGGACTAAAAAAAGGAATCTCTTATTACGGTAAATTAGAAAACTAAAGAGGATACCTGAGTTTCGGTTGCTACTAGAGGTAACGTATGCGGGAAGTCCTAAATATATCCCTTGTATATCTTGTACTACTATAGAATAAAGGAAGTTTAAACCTTCTTTTTTGCAGAGTCAAAATGGAAATGCATTGGGTTACGCCTCGCTTCATAAAGAATATTATCTTAACATGTCTATGGCAGCTTTAATTAATTATGACATATGGAAAGGAAAGACTCCCGGGCTTCTCTTAGCAACAGCTTTACATGATATCTAGGTATTCTAGAATTCTTATTTAATACCTTTCGTAAGTGTCTAAAACTACAGTATAATTTTTGTGTAGACAGCGTTTGTAGAATTACACTTGGATAAAGAATTCTGAATCGAACTTGATTTTTATATGTTCTTTCTTGGAACTGGAATAGTGAGTGAAACAGAGTGTTGGTAGCCTCCGCTAATTTACTACATCCGACAACTTAAGCAATTTGTTAAAACAGGGTCCTAAGGGGTACGACCCCGGGTTCAAGTCGTTTCTTTATTATAGCCATAGCCAAGATCTGTAGTTTTCCTACTAGTTTATTATATGTTTTGAATTTTACTAAACTAATTTGTGGAATGCGTTAGCTTGAAAAGTTTGAGGCCTTGTTCGGAAGAGAAGAGTATAGCAAGTGGGTTTCGATATCAATATTAAATATAATATAAGAGCTTTTTCTTAATAGCAGTTCTAGCTCTTTAAGGGGTCCCTGCGCAAAATAAGATCTTGGATTTTACCGATCCCTTATTTGATAGTAACTAAACTTTAAGGAAAAACCTATTCTACGGCCTTACAAAAACTGTTTATTTCAGTAAGTCTCCTCACAGGGGGGCGGGAATACAGCAGTGGTTTAGCCGCGAGGCCTACGCAAGTACGTGTAGGTGTGACTTTGATAGACTTTTAGTGAAGTTCTTTATGTATTTTTATGCTACTAGTATTTATTAAAAATCCTACTAGTAAGAAATTTCTCTACTACTAGCTAGAAACGGGGAAAATTAAACAGTCAAGTACAGTGTAAACCCTTTAGGTAATACTAAGTGCATTTTTGGAAACCCGACTAACCAGGCTACTAGGACTTATAACAACTATGAGAAGGCTCCCTTTTTAGAGTGCAAACAGATAGGAAGTGCGTCCATATACTGGATTATCTGATACTAATGATGTCTTTACTTACACTTTACTTCTTTTGTTCTTTTCTAGGAATGCATTACCTTAATATTGATTTAGTGTAGTTTTACTACTTATTTGTTTGAGACTATATTCACTTGGATTCCTTGAGAAGCTCCAGTATATATCTATGCAGCTAGGTTGCAAGGCAATCCAAGAGACACTACTTTTTGAAAAAAAAAACCTAATCCGATATATCCGATATGTTGTCTCCCAGTGACTGAGAATTTCCTAAGAAATTTGAAATAAAATATACTTTAGTAAATAAGATAAGGCTTACTATTTAATTCGGTCTACTAGCTTAAACTCCTTCCGTGGGGTATAAAAGGCACGCCCTTAATAGAAACAGCTGTACAAAAAAAGGGTCTTATGACCAAGCATTGAAGGCTATGTGTTCTGTTCTTTTTGCTATAAAAAAAAATTCCCATTAGGAAGGGTTTTCACTAGAGACCAATAACTAACCCTGTAAGGATTTACGCCCATTTAAATTTGGTTGTAAAGGGCCCTATTAAAAACTAGACAAATACAAAGTAGATAAGCTCGCTTTTAGCAGAGTTATACTAATTAGGCTGGCGTCATTTCCCCTATCTTCCTTCTAAAATAAAAACAGGAAAAATTATAATTCTAGAGTTTGTGCGGCTCAAGGATTTTTTATATAAAAGAATTCCTCCTGTACTAAGCAAGCAGGCCGTCTATAACATCTATAAAAAGGGTACTCCTCAATAAGGTAGCCCATATAAATAGATTCCCAAGACTCCATTTCAGGGCAGGAGATCTTAATTTTAGTGGTACAAACACGCTCTCTGACTAGGATTTACTAACATAAACTTGTTTTAAACTAAATTAATTTTTAATCACGAAAGGAGTTACCAGATCTGGCAGTAAACTCTTGCTTTTTAAACAGAGAAGTATAGTTAGGAGTTATCCCAGGGAGTCCTTTGAAAGTAAGTAATAATGGGATCCTAGTAGAAGCTCTAGATTCTTCCTTAGGGGTAGGGTTAGGGTATAAGGGGTAAAAATATCTAGATTGCGCAGTTTTTCCGTAGAAATAGACCGGTAAACCTAGGGTTTTTCAATCAAGATAAGGAGTAAAACGGCGTCTCTTATTACCAATTTTATAGGACTAAGTCACTTACAAAAAGTGTATCTAAATGCTTGAGAAAGTGCAGAAAAAAGGCGATTGCCTGAACATTATAATTCCAAGTTACAAAAAGGGGATCCGAATCACTTAAAATAAGGAAATGTTTTACTCCTGAAATTCAGTAAATAAATATAGTGTGTTATAAGATGCCTATATTATAGTACCCTTTTTAATTTTTAATCAAGCTTATGCTCGGTAAATTAGAGCTGATTTGAAAGAAAAGCAATAGGTTCAAGCCGCCTGTAGTCAGTTCAAGTACAAGGATGCTTCGTCGATTAGAATAAACTAAGACCTGCTTCGAATTTACAAAGGTTTCGAAAATTACTTAAAGATTTTGTGGATACAGGAAGCAGACTTACAGCACAAGGTTAAAGAGAACTCTGGTTTGTATTTTGAGAAAAGGGTGATTCTAACTTCAGACTTATCCGATATATAACTCAGTTTGCTCGAGCAGGACTCTCTTCTCGAATACCCCAGTAAGTTTTCTATTTTCCGGAAAATTTGCTTAAAGCTTTACACTCTGAAGTAAAATCCAGTAACATAAACTACTTAACTCCTTATATATACTTACCGGATAAGGAATTATGAATATCTATTAAGCTAAAATACAAATTATTCTGTGAAAAAGAGAGCCTTGCGCTAAAGAGTTTAGAAGCTATAAAAAGCCTTTATTTGATCACTATAATTTCAGAGTTAAAAGATCCTGACCAATTTAGATTTAGTAAGCCTTGGAATCTCTTAATTAAAGTAGTTTCCTTTACCTATCTCTTAGTCCAAAAACCCTAAGTTTTCGGCGTAAAGTCGTATATTTTTAAGTTCAAACTCGAGCATAAACTCTATACTAGGATCCCTTATTCTTGACAAGAAGGGATTTCGGTAGCTAAAACAGGTAGATAATGGTATATTATCAGGTTTTTACGTATAGGTGGTTTGTCAAATATCCTTAAATATTTTAATGTCTCGTAAGTGGGGACCCCTCTGATTATACTAGACTTCAGAATTTTCTCTATTACCAATGCGCTAACCCTTATAAAAAGGATTTAAGTTATAATTTTGTTGGATTCAAATTCTAAAAAGATGAACTGAAGGTTAGAATCCGATGACTACTTAAAACGAGCAAGTAAAAAATGTAGTTAGAATAGAAACCCCGAAAAGAAAAAAAAAAAATGAAATAAAACTCTTCTTTCCCATTGGGAGTCGTTTTCTTAGTTTAGAAAGGATGAGAAAAGGTGCCTAAAACACAAAAAAGGTAAGTCTAAGATTGAAGCATAGGTCTATTAACTGAATAAAGGCTGTGACACCTATTGGACTTACTTTTACTTCTATACGAACCTGGTATAGGGAGTTTAATAAAAGTAAGATAAAGCCCCTTCTAACTAGTGCGCACTTCCGTAAAGTCCTGTAACTCTTTTTTTTTTATTTTAGATACAGAAAGCAGAATCCTTCATGCAAGGTAAGGCTCCAGTAGGAATTAGATAAGAATTATATATCTTCATATATAAATATACAGGAGATACTAAGCCAGTTAACTAGCCATATAAACAAAATTGCTAAACTTTTTACTTAGGACTTAGTCTTGCTAACTGTATACCATAAGTAGCTTTGGGCCAGTGATTTACATACAAATTAAGATAACAAACGAATTAACCCCTTTGAAAACTAATTAATTTAGGGTTGTTTGAACCAGTAAATTAAAGAAAAGTACCCGCTAACCTGTTTTCCTGAATTCCTAAAAGGCTAAAAACTTTCTTTGACAGGCAGATTTGTATTCTCTTGAATGAATAAAGTAAAGCTCTTAATACATTTTTTACAGATTAGACTAGTCCGGAAAGTTATGTAATCCCCAAGAGTACCTCTTTTATTTGTTTACTTAAAACAAAGAACAGATGCTTACTATTACCTTACTACCACTTTTTGCCTGCAGACTCCTTCTAAAGAGAACCCTTTTTTATTTACTCATGTTAAAACCAAGCGAGTCTTTTCGATGTTTTTACTTAATGAAATAATTATCAGCTTGTAAACTTATGATTTCAATTATAGGAAGTTCTTTCGATTGAAAGGCGAGGACTTGGCTGCTTCAATAAGGAGCTTTTTGCATGTACTATAACTATTCATTATTAATGTCGGATAAAATCTTATATTCTTGTGAAAAACCTAATTTATAAATCCCAAATTTTATTTACTAAACCCGTTACCAAGAAATTACACCGAATAAAAACCAATTAAGAAGAACTTTGTTTGTATCCTCAGAACCAACAAACTTTATATGAAAATACTAAAAAAGAATAGCACGATCCAGAAAGAAAAAACAAGCTCCTGTTAGTTGTACCTACCAAAAAAAATGATCAACACAATATCTCAAGCCTAAGCTAGATTTTATACTAGTAAATCTCGTTTGCTGAATTAAACCTTTACATGTCCGAACAAAAAGGGCCCCGATTTAACCAGCAAATATAGAATGCAGCGTACTAACTCCGGCTACTAGGTGATCATAGCAATGTTGGAATATTCAGGCTACTAATTAACTAAATTTAAGGGAGTACTCTTTTTATAATAATGCAATTTTACTGATATTAGGATCCATATTAGTTTTTTATATTCCTTTGATCCAGTAGACATCTTCTTTCTGAAATAGAGAATATCTACTAACACAACCCTCGCCTCAGTATGCCCCGACTTATGTCCTATGGAGCACAAATAGCCTGTGACTACCAACTACCATATTCTATTACTTCCCAATCAAAGACCTTGCTATTCATTTATAATGGAGGTAGTTCTTTGGTCTACTGTCTCTAAAATAGAAAGAGGACCCTTGAACCGACTTTAAATTTAGTAGCTTTTAAACGGAAGTTAAAGGAAGTTAAAGTAGCCAATAACATCATTGGTTTAAAAACCACTTAGATGTAGATAGGTTACTGGTTTATAGTATTAGACAGATATTTATAATTATAGAATACTCTTATTCTTCAAATACTAGTTTAACTTGAGCTCGACCTTGAGACAAGTTACGCTTATAATAGTAATTCCAGGACATTTGAGGTGCTAAAAAAGCAAAGCCTTCTCTTATTAAGTTATTCTAGCTCTAGTAAAAACTAAAGACTTATCAGAACTCGAAAAGGATCCTTGATAAGTTCCTCTATCAAAAATTTCTAATATATATATAAATTAGTACTTTTCCAATACGTAATATTTTTTAATCATATATCAAATCCAAGTGCTCCTTCTACGAGGGACTTCCAAAGAGTTCTTTTGTGCAATTTATTATGCATATTATTTTTAAAGAAGAAATTACATACTTTTAAGGATCCCGTTAGTTATGGTGCAGCACTCTTATACATGAAAGGTTCTATATGAATAAGCCAAGGGATTCCGTACAGTCTTGGAGTGTATACTAGATTCTTCCAACACGAGTTACTCATTTCTATGTATGTGTTTTAATTTCGCACTTACTTCAGGAGTAGCTTATTAAAGGATTAAACTTTCCAGTATTCTCTTACTATTCTCTTATATCTTTTTAGCCTAAAGGAAGGGTTTCCTCCTACATTGTGCCGTAGTTATTTATTATTTATCGGAAAGAACCCTCTCTATGAGTTCTCCTTGTTTACACTATTATTTTATTTAAACTCTTAAAGAGAGCCGGTTAGGACCCTGTGCTAGGAAGAATACCTATATAAAAATTTTGTACTACAGAGCCCCTTTTTATATTACAGATGTGTAGTACTTTATAGAAAGGGTTTTTTAAGGTTTCTCTAGATTATCTTAAGTAGGAGCCCTTTTGAGTGGGGTAAAGCTGTAAAAATAAAAATGTATTTAGAAAGCATATAGTTACAAGATAATTTTTCACATGGGGCCGAATTCTTAATAGAGTAAAAGGAGTCTCCTATTTTTTTTTTAGCCTCTTGCTCTTCGAAATTAAATAATCACACAGATATAGTATAATTACCTCTTTTTTATATCTCCTAAATCTAAGTCTTTTAACTCGATTTGAGTTTCTTTACACGTAATCTTGTATTATATCCATATGGAATTTATGAATACCGGTATCTTCCTTTGAGTCACCCAAAAGATGTTACTTATGTACTGTAACCCGAATGAGACTACTAAATTCTAATAGAACATAGACCAATAACTAATTAAACGGTTTCTATTTTATTGAGGGGTATTCTACTTATACCGGGTCGCCCCTAAACAGTTAAGTAATTCTTTTTTAACAAAAATTTGAACCTTTACGCACTACTTGGTTAATTCGAAGTCCCATATTATATCTATTAGAGTATCTTAGATTAACTCTAATTTAAAGGGATCCCCAGGAGGTTCCTCTTTAGGTAAAAGAATTCGTTTCTATTGAAATCCTGATAAATAGTAGTTTCTATTACCTTATATGGCCGATAAGAAGTCACTAAAAAAGGGCGCCCCGGCATAAAAACTTTGATATAAGTATTAGAAGTAAAGTTAAACACTAAAAGCATAAACTTTAGCGACACAGACCTTGAAAAGGGCGGGGTTTTCGTAAGAATTATAGATAATTTATAGAAAAATATGAATAGCCTGCTTGCCCCTCTAGAACTTAGAAATAAGGTATACTCTAACAAATTGTTTTAGCTACGGAGGTTATATATAAATATTCCGGCATAAATTTCATATTAGAGTTTTAGGCAGAAGAATTTTTGGTTCCAAAAAGAATATCCCAAGCCTCCAATATTGCTAAAAAAGCTCGCTAGAAACTAGAAAAGAGTAACTGTAATCAAGCAATTAATTTCTTAAAGTTAAAGAGAAAATCTTACTATTTCTAATTTCTTAAAACAAGTATAGTTTTCTAGGTTTTTATCAAAAGAGTCGATTTTAATCGAGATCTAGTGCGATGTCCGACCACTAACTTATAGGACAAGGAGTTTACTCGTAAGAGTATAATAAAACTTCTTACCCCGAATCCCTTATGGAATAGAGTATCCCCCACACAATAAAACTAGCTGGGACGAGTCCTCCTACCTAAATGGGTCCTTTTTACAAAAGAGAAATAAGACAATTCAAGTTAAAGCCCGAGTAAAAATACTCTTACTTGTAATTGTTTCCTGAATACGATAAGAGTTTCTGACTAAGATATAGTATGAACCCTCTATTTAAGATATTATTCCTATATTTTTAATTGTTAATATTTGAAAAGGATTCCTGGTTTTAAATTACTGACAAGATTTCTTTTCTTATATATCCTATGTAATGGCGCTAGAAACGAAACTTTATATATTACTACTTTAGTATTTATTTAATAAAAACCCATTATAAGGAATTAGGTTACATTAGACTTCATATTAAAGAAACCTCGTGTATGAACGGCACTCATCTAGTATAGACAGCTATTACAGAAACCTAGAAATAAACTTATTCTAAGTAAACTCCTTTACTAATGAATTCTCAGTAATATAATATCCGTGGTTTTTGTGAATTCTTCTCTAGCTAAATTGTCTTTTGTTACATATTATTAGTTAATATTCCTCAAACTCTGCTTGCCAATAAGTTAACTAACTTCAATTAGTATATATACTTTAACAGAATTTATGTCCTATTTAGTACCTTAATTTCAAGAGATAATCTTAGTCTTAAAAAAGAATCGATTCTAATTGAATAATAGTACTCATAATATAGAGTCAATACTTCGTAAGGAATCCTAGTTAGAGTCCCGGGATCTCTTGGACAAATACTGTATCAGGGGGTAACTTATCCCGCGTACCCGTTTGTTTACTAGTTTACTTTTTACCTACCTACGATAACAAAGTTCTAGATTCTAGAAAAGTGTGATCTTATTAGTAGCTTCCAGGATTCAGGGTAAAACAGGTTTACAAAAAATATAAAAAATCAAGAGTTCCCTTTTTCTTTCAATGTTCTATTCCAAATTAGCAGTCTATATGTAAATATCAAAAACGCTAAGCAAGATACTTAAATATCTTTTTTTTTACTGAGAATATAAGAGCTTTCAGTTAAAAATTAAGTCTTTTATGTAATAGTTATATAATAATATGCGAAACCCTTTTTAGTTTATGTATACATGTTTTTGTTGTTACTATTAAGATATTTACCGGAGTCTTTTATTTGACTAACACCTAAATTCTATATTTTAGTCAAAAGCATGAAGGTGGCGCTTCCTTAGTAAGGAGTATTTCGAGTGGTTAGAGCGCCGTTGAGTGGAATCTCAAGTCATTGGTTAAAGCCGAGTCGTTGCTGGGATTTTTTTTTAAGAGTATTCCTCTACTTAGTAAATAAATTTCCTTATAAGGGGTACAATACCTTGAATAAATTTAGTACCTTAGTGAGCAAGTGAACTAAAGCACACTCTTCAAAAGGAACTCTCTTTCGAGATTCCACTATCCTCGGTTTATTATATTATGCAAAATCTAAGTGATTCGGGACCTTCCATTTATTTTAGGGTTATATTCATTAGTCACTAAAAACTATAAGCCTCCTTGCTTTTTTTTTTCAAGGAGAATCTCTTGCTTAAGCAAGTAACATCTATCTTTTGTAAACCACGGGCAAAGATAATGTCTGTATGATCTAGTAATTATTTATATTATATACAGATTTGTTTCGACTTAAACCACAGTAAAATCTACTATAGCATTCTAAAAGGGTCCCCACTAAGACCTGGACTTAAGTAAGCAATAAGAAGGAAGTCTTTACTATAAATGAATATTTCATTAAGTAATTAGAAATCCTTTTCTAAGGCCAGATTTTCTATACTCTATTATTGAGTAAAATTATAAGTGCTCTCATCGAACAAAGAGAGCTATGGCTAGATCTAGAGACTCGAAGAACTCTTTGTTTTCTAAAAAAATGGGTACTATTCCTAGGGGTGTTCCCCATAGAAACTCGCTTTTTTAAGTTTGTTGTACGGTTTATTACCTGTAGAATGTCGAGGTGGATGCGCATTCTAGTCTATAGAATGATCGGTTACAAGAAAAGAAATAGCTTTATGAATTATACTCAATTGGAACATTTAAGTATTCAGCTACACCCAAAGAGAAAGATGAAACTATAGATCCCTATTTCTAGCACTAATTACCATAAAAGACACTTGGGGAAGCTGGCCTTAAGGGTTCGTTACTTTAGTTCACTGATATGATAATGGATATACTTTTTTCTATTCTATCCTTTGGTAGATTTCAGAGTTACTCCTTAAGTCAAGGTAGTAGGTCCCTTTTAAAGGTAACTAGGTTTGACCAAGCCAAAGGGCACCCTAATCCGGCTAAAAGGGGCTGTACTAAACAGCCTATGACATTGGATACGCGGGAGAATACTGGATTGTTTATAATTTGCAAACCGCGATATTTCTAACTTTGTTGTTAATCGAAAGTTGGATCTTCTGTCTAATATAGGATAAAGTTCTCCTTAATTAAGAGAGTCTTTTTAAAATTATCGAGAAAAAATATGAGCTCCTTTCTTGCCGATCAAAAACGTGTTGGTATTTTTTTATCCATGTCTAGCACACACAAAGAGGGATTTCATAGCTTAAAAATACAGAAAACATCCATATAATATAAGAAGTATCAAGTTGCTATTTGACCGAGGGCTTTCTGCTACTAAGTACTCTATTAAAAAAATTACCCTAGAACCAGCGAAATGCCTTTTTCAAACAAAAGAAATGGGTTTCTGACCGATTTGAAAGTCTTTAGTGATCCTCGAATACTTATGTACTTAAAATGAACTACAAATGAGGAAGTAGAAATACTCCTTAATACAACTAAATAACATACTGTTCCTATAAAAAGTATAACAGCAACTCGGGCTCTTAAATGTCCGTACATCATAAGTTAAATACCGAATTTCCAAGAATAACCGGGTCCGTATAAAAGAAAGTAGCAATTCCTTTTACTTGGATGCACAATATTATAGAAAGACTGCGGTTTAGGCAATCAGTTTCGTTTTATAAGACTCAATTTACAGTCATATAAGTAATGCTTTTAATCAAGCTAGAAAGTAATAATTCTGGGAATAGCTTTCCTATTTCCAATCCGAATATTAGACAGAGGATTCCTTTATTTTTACTAAAAGCTTGCTCAAGAATGTGTAATATCTTTAGAAGTTCCATCAAATGGAGAGACCTCAGAGTTTATAGAATTTTTATCTATTTCTTAACCAATTATTAGACTTGTTTAATAAAGAGAGCCCTTACAATAATATAATAAGACGCTTTCCCTTATATATCCAAGCTACCTATGACTTATGTTCAAGCGTGAGGCGTAGACAATAGCAAGAAGCAAGAATTCTACAGGATATTTACTTAGTTAAGCTAGTAATTATTTAAAAATAAGCCAAAATATGGAATACCCGTCTTAATACAATGTAGAAGCCCTAACAAGAGGGAAATGGCCGGCAGATCTAATATACTCAATAGGACTCCCTTTTTAGATTTCAGTCGTACATACATGGATAAACTTTTTCCCAAGTAGTCAATTACGCAGGCTTTTACAAAATTATAGGACTTTATACACTATTTAATAATGATATACCGGGAATTTTCCCTAGACTATACAAGAACCCCATACTTCTTAATTCATTTTGTAGTATCAAGGACAGAGTACTGAGTACTCATAATTTAAGAGGTCTTAGAATGGCAAGGGCTCAAAATAAGAGCTTTATTACTATAAGTTATTATAATAAGACTTTTACAAAGACTTTAGAAAAAAGAGATTTGCGAAAAAGTCTTATACAATTTGTTTAAGAGCTTTCCCAAGAAGTACTCATTTTCTAGCTACGGATTGTGTGTAAGTTTTCAAATTCAGGATTTTTCTCTATATCGAACGGTTTTTGTTAGGGCATACGAAGGGTTCCTTTAAATAGTACAAATTGTTAAGTAGTTGTACAAAATGTGTAGCTGAGAAAGATTATTCTAGTTTTTTTTTTATTTATATAGTAGAGCACTCTTGTAACTTTCGCTAAGGTATCTATCCTTAATAGTTTAAACCCCTTAAAAATTCCTTTGACCATGAGCCCGTAATTGCTTTTTTTTTTAATTATAAAAGGAATAAGATGTACTTAAATATATAATGAAGGCTTTATAATTCATTTACCGGACTTGAACCTGCCGTTTTTAGCGGTTATAATCCAAGGATGCCAGGAGAATTCTAGGGTTTATTTAACAATCTCATAACTCTATTTTTTAATAATTATTTAAGTCTAATTTCCTATAATTCGAAAAGTTTCCGTATTAAGTTTCTATCTTTGTAGCTAATCCTAGGGTTTTTATAGACAGGTAAAGTGCTTTTTCAGTCAGGGATTTTTATATCTAAGCGATTTCAACCAGTCAAGCTAACTAATAATATATAATCTTGGAGCAAAGCAAAAATATTACTAAAATCGGAATATTATATATTTAATTATAGAACTGGATACTCGTAGAATTTTCTTAATTTTTACAAAATCAAAACTAGTATCTCGGCGAATATAAGAAGTATATTTAAGAAGTGATATTATAGTAGTAGTGAAAGTTTGGTATTTTATAAAACGAGGCATATTTTGAAATTGCGCGACTTTTTGTTAAGATATATTTTTCTTAAAAAAGGTGGTCAATCCCTAAGTAGAAAGCATCGCTTATGTCTGAAGAAATTCTAGGCGGGAAGGGCTGCTTATTATATACAATGAGTGTGTAATCCAAAAAGCAATTTAGTACTAAGATAAATGATAACCCTGTGATTTCCGTTAGCAGTGCAATTCATAAAAAGAGGGAAAGTGCCCCTATTATAATGCCAACAATTCTGGATTCAAGCTTTTGCTTATATTTATATTGGTAACACAAAGGAGTCCTTAAAAGTATAGATCATCAGAGCCCTAAAAGCACCCGATTTTGAGCAAATGTAATTAGAGTTTTTGTGTTATCCTTTTGAAGTTTTCTAGTCGATTTTGTATTAGACTTCATATAGAAACGGTAATTTAATTAAGTACAAGACCCATCTTCAACAGTTTATAAAAAAAAAAATGGTGAAAAAATACCCGTAGTAAATAGATCACATAGTATGATTCACAGATAAGAGAAGGAGCTTCGGACAAAGAATTTCGGAAGTCGTGTTATTTACAGTTTGCACAGCTTATATAGAGCACTTGTACATTTCACCAATGAACCCCAAGTTTTCTAATTCGCCGATAGGAGGGTTTGCGCTCTAGGAGCCCTAATGAAATTACTAACGAGTCCTTTTATTTATCTACATACAGCGGAGGATTTATGCAAATAGAGACCTGGGACTCATAGCAGTCGCAGGGTCTAAGGAAACACATGAATTGGTAATAAAGAGTTACTCCTTTTTTTTTGTACGTATGGTTTAGAGAGGTCTTTTTACCCTAACCTAAATTTATGTAATAAAAAGACTCCTCGTATCGACCTTTTTCACCCGAAAGAATTTTTGAAGCTTGCTTTTTCATACTTATTCTAGTCCTTCCCTGTAAGACAAAAACCTTATATATATACCAAGAAAGAAATCCTGCCCCATTAAGTGTTTTGCCAAGACCCCAAGTGCTTACTTTGTACAGGCTTCCAAAGATTCCTGCCAGAGAAATCCTTTCTAAAAAAAAATAACAGTTCAGAGAAAACTCTACAAAGTTAATTGGAAGTATTTATCTCTTTTTTATTGGTTAAAACGTACCGTTCATAACGGTTATGTCGTAGGTTCGAGTGCTACTGAGCCTAGTAGGAATCCCATGTTTTTGTTTGAAATTTATATAGCTCAGAGGGTTCCGAGTTGGGAAATAATAAGGAAAGTCCTTTGCTGTTTTTAAGTAATGCTAAGTTATGTAATTATTAAACAGGGTTCTTGCTTTAGTCAAGATCTCATACTGCTGTCCTTTTATATGAGACAGTTTTTAGAATGCTATTTTTTTTTTAAGGTTTTGGCAGGTAACAATTATCCCAAACTCGGACCCAATTAGGGAATTTAATGTAATTTGACTCTTTTTAGCTCCTTTATAATTCAGTATCCTGTTCTAGCTAAATATACAGCAATACAGCACCCAGAATTACACAATCTTACAAGCGGAGGATCACTGAGCAATTCATGAATGCCCACGGGTTCCAGTTGTATTAAGTACTATCTCAGGATTCCCTATTCGTATTCACTTAGTAGAGTCATTGCACAAAAGTTTAAAACAAAGAATCGGGCGTTTCTTTAAAGTCCAGGGTATTAGTTGAGCATACTTTCTTTAATTGCTCAAATAAATTACTAAAGACTAAACCCTTTTATTAATATTAAAGTAAAGGTAAAGAATCAGTAATAAAAAACTATTCCCTAAGAAGCACGCCTGCCCCGTTAAAATTTGTAAAACTGGATTTAAGCAATTCATATATCTCAACTCAAGAGGATTCATTTCTATTAAAATAAAAAAGTAAGAACTTCACTAGTAAACGAACTCGCTTACAAGTCCTCCTATTAAGCATTAGCTACAATTCCTTGAAAAGACTAAGAGGAAACGAAAGTGGTAATAGGACTCCTGCGAGTTATCGAGTGCCAGAGGTTCAAAGCTTATAATGTATTAGTTTATCTGGTTTAAGACATCCTTGATTGAGGAAATAATAAATAGTGTATTGAAATATTGACAAACGATGTTGTTACACTGCTCAAAGCAAGAGTTTTATATAGTTTACTTTCTATTGAAAAGAAACCTTTTTTGGTAATTAAATTTTAGGTATGCTACTGAGTTACTTGAACTCCTATTATGACAGGTCTCATAGTCTTCTCTTAATAAATTAAGAAATCTAAATAAAAGGGAACTTAGATAAAGGGTTTAAAACAGCATCCTTAATTCAGGAGCGACCCACATTTTTTCCAAGAGCTTACCTCTCCTCTCCCTTAGGCTTTGCTTATACGTATAGTTTTGTTTAGATTTCAAATTGACTCTTGGGACATTACTTAGTAATTTATTATAGTTTCCTTTTTAGAATATTTTGGACTGAGTTTGGACCTTTGACACTACCCTAGTCTAGTCCTTTGGTATTCTACGCGAAGTCACTTTAATTCTTTGTTTTTGAAGCGTATTCTCTAATCTAACTCACGTTTTCCTGAGTTTTTTTTATTCTACTACCTCTCATCCTTACTTATTCAGTTAGCCCCTGAATTACCGGCTAGAAGAAAGATTGAATCGCACAGGCAGTTGAGCTCCTTACTTATGCTGAATAAAGTTAGAATTGTCTAGCTGATTATTCTCAATTGTCTGATTTAGATTACGAATTTTTAATTGAATAATACTCTTTCTTAAATAAAATATTTATATTGGCTTATATTAGGTTCTTAAGAATTAAGACAAAATAAATAAGACCTACCTGGAAAGGAAAGTTTATATATAGTAAGGGTTTACTAAAGTAAAGTTCAAACAGGACTTCAACATTTATTTCATAGCAAAAAAAAAGCTGTTACTGTCTCAAGACCCTAAAGGCAGGGCTTAACTCTTCTACCTCTTACGCTTGTAGAATTCCTTAAAGCTCTCTGAACCTTGCGGCTCTACTAATCGAAAAGAAAAAGAATTCTTAGGAAGGGATTATCAAAAAGATATCTGAAAAAACTATAAAACTAAGAAAAACTTATGTATTATGCTGCTTACCTTTCCCAAAGCCCTTGTGATAGTTCTAGGTAGGGAGCCTTCCTAATCATGAGTATAAAAAAACAGCACTCCTTGAAAGTATTAACATAATTAAAGTTACAGTGAATCTGGTCAAAAGTGAATGATATTAGCTAGAAAGTGTATTAAAAATCTTTGGCTATACTTAATAAAAGATATTTATGCTCACTTATATCTATTACCCCAAAGTAACTTTAATACCGAGATACACTTAATAAAAACTCTTGGCACAAATGTAAGAGAAGTAAAAAGTAACCCATAACTATGAAAACTAGGAATTACTACCCTTATGGCATCTCCCCTCATATGTTGTATATAGAGAAATCCTTAATTCGAAACTTTCTAGTAATCACTAACTCCTTTAAAAGAATCTCTTTAATCCTAATTTGCTGACCAGTACTTGTGAAAAGTATTACTTTTGTCTCAGTTTCTATTATTAGTTATATTTTACGTCCAAAACTCTGTAAAATAGTAAACCCACTGCTCTATCCAGTCCGTTACAGTAGAATAGAGTTTTACCTATATGCCGGAAAGCCAAAAATAGTAAGGAAAAATATCCTTGTTTACCTAGGAG
This sequence comes from Pelargonium australe, assembly GCA_036897465.1. NCBI lineage: Eukaryota > Viridiplantae > Streptophyta > Magnoliopsida > Geraniales > Geraniaceae > Pelargonium > Pelargonium australe. The sequence continues at coordinate 63,289 of JAYMTH010000025.1, forward strand.
GGGAGGGTTTACTACAAGCGGAGCCCTACTCTAAGCACACGCAGCAAGAGATATGAAAAGCAAAAGAGCTTATCTCAAGAAAGTAATTCTGTTCTTGAGCGAGGACTAGTGAATACAAAGTCATTTTTATTTTGTTAATACAACTACATATGAATGTACTAAATTATCCCTTAGCTATCCATCGCTTTACCTTTACGGAGCCCCTTTAAAAAGGATATTCAGTACTCTACTTATTTTTGGAAAAGGTAAGGTTAAAATAAAATTACAAGGATACAGTATTCAACATGGGAATTCTCGCAGGATTTTCCTTACTAGACTTACGAATTTTTCTTATTCCCAACTTTTAAGGATAGTTTCTAAACGGAATTCTCCCTTGATAAGGAATAGACTCCAGATAGTAAATAAATAGAGTTTTGTGGTATGAGGCCCCTCTCGGCCTGTTGAAGTTTCAGAGAAATGTAAAATACGCTATTAAATATCTTGCTATTCTATAAGCCTTCTTTTTCACGCCTAATATGCTAACGTGTTTTAACTATATCCCAAGCGGATCTTTTGCCAGGTATGGACTTACCTCTTTCTAGGCCTTTCAATTCCGGCATTGCTCTCTTGATTGCACTATGCAAGCCTACTGAATATTCATAGCGCATAACCATCGATACACAGTTTAAAGTCTTCGTTCTAACTTGTGTATCGAAAGAAAGGATAAGAGATTCCCCTAAAAAGTGAAGGAATGACAACAGATAACAAATATAAATAGTACTTAGAATGGAAAGCCTTTTGAAAGATCCTAAGAACCAAACCTAAAAGCGTATTAAAAAGACAAAAAATAATGAATAAAAGTATCCGTCTACAAGGGAGTGTGGTTGCCACCCTGTCTTCTTTTGTTTTCGAGAATAGTACTAAGAAGCTCGTATTGTAATGATTTCAGAAATGAAAAGTGTTAGCCAACAGACTTTCACTATATTTTTACTTTCAAGGAATGCCCTTTTTATCCCCAAGCTGGATTCATCAGCAGTGCTAGTAATTAAAGGGTATATAAATATTGAACCTACTAGATAGCCAGGAATGACCCGCTTTATAAAGCAAGTTAGGTAGGATTTGCTTACTCTACACGTAAGAATATAGAAGAAGATTTCCATATAATTAGAGTTGGAAGAGTACTATTTACAAAGGATAGATAGGAGAGTTTCAAATTGAAAGAAATAAACCTTGTTTTTTTTTTAATTACAAAATATAGGATACTGATTTTACAAGGCTGGAAACTTAGCTTTTTTCCTTTTTAACTGCCGGCAAATGCTGCTTTATATTTTTGTGTTTCATGATAGTCTGCTAGAGACTTTTCTGACACGGCCCTGTTATAAAAACAAGATTCAAAAGGAGGATAGCAGCTCATTAAGGACTTTCTATTTATAGAAGTAGGTACATAAAGCTTAATCAGTAAAGTATAGTATTGGTTTTCTTGTGAAGCTAGACCTCGACTTGGTTACTCGAGCGAAAGTTAGGCAGTCCTTTTGAATTAACTATTAGAGTAAAAGTAAATTACAGAACGTAAAAATGTAGTAAGCTACAAGCAAGAGAGTAGCCCCTGCATCGGGATATGTTCTTCATATTGTCTATAATTAGTTAATCAAGTGTTTTTTCTACTCTTATCTCCTGCTCATCGAGGACTTAAAACTCTGCTATTTCCGTGATATTTATATAAATACTTAGTTTGATATTCACTAATAAATATAAAAGTTAGGAGCTTGTAGTAGAATTTTATCATATTTTTATAATAATTTCAGGAGTATTCAATCTTATAAAGAAGGAAACTAGAATCCTATTCTCAAACTAGGGATATAATAGCTTAAAAAGGAAAGAAAATTCGAAATATTTAAAAACGGTACTCTTTAAGGATACTTCTTATACAAACTACTTTATTTTAATACATAGTTTGGGCTAATTCTGACGAAATATGTATTTCCTATAGCCTAGGTGAGCTAGTCTTAGAATTTTGAATTCCATCCCAGCAGTTTATGAAGCTTGATTATGAAAGGTTTTTGCGTGCTGGACCCCCTCCTACTAAGGTGGCGAAGCTACTTTATCTTAAGTTTAAAGCTAGTTATTAGGGCTCATTCGAGAGCAGTAAAATACTAGAAACAGAGTAAACCCTACCCCGGCCATACCATAACTTCTACAAAGGAGGAGTTATGTGGATACTTTTTTGTTAGTGCTTTTTTTTTACAAATGAATGTGACTTTTTCTTTTTCAGTGGTAGTACAAAGAATCATCGGGGATACATCAGAAGGTTCAAGCCCAAGAGATGGGTGT